>JAABKK020050332.1:0-11774 GCA_011634745.2 Catotricha subobsoleta | reverse complement strand
TCCTTCAAAGTCAAAAAACGCTTTTCGACGTTTTTCAGACGCTTCTTGGCGCGTTTTAAAAGCGTCCAAAAAAAAAATTACAGGAGTTAGTTTTAAGCACATACGAAAAAAACTAGGGGGCGCAATCAGCTCAATTCCGAACTTTTTAAAATAATGGCCACTCTAATATATATATATAATTATATATATATATATATCTAAATTATTCTTATTTTGTCATCAAACAAATTGCCTTGTACTTTTGTTATGAAAATAAAGACTAAAGACAGACATATATTTTTTCTGTATTTTTTATTTAATGAAAATAAAATTACTCGTTACCTATGCTTTAGGGTTGGAGAAAAATCATGGTTTTTTTTTTATGATTTAAATCAGACTTTTTTTGATTTGAATAATTTTTTTTTTTTGATTTTTTGAAATTATTTGTTCTTTATCACTCTATTTCTTAATCTAATGCTACTAATTAACATATTTACTTATTTTTGGATTTTCTTTAATAAACATGTTCAAGAATCGAGATATGTTTCAGAGTTCGGAAAAATTCAATTATTTCAATCATTTGAATTAATTCAAAAGCCATTTTAATTTTTTGAATTTCATTATCACAAAACTATCTTAAAACACTGTAGTACGCCATAAAAAATTCACAAGAAGATTTTTAAATATGTAGGAAAGTAAATAAAACAACAGAATTTAGAATTCTATTGTTCTTAATTCTAATTTATTTTACATAATTCATTGTGATTCTTTTTGTATAAAGTTAAAAATGTTAACTACGGGAATTTCACTACGTTTATACAAATCAAAGGTCAACAGTAAAAATCATAGGATAATAGCCAGGGCTGTGACCACAACTTTACTGCTATTGTACATTTTTCTCTTCATATCCAAAAAAAAAAAAAAGATTTAAATCGTGACAACCCTGTATACTTAGTTGATTTAAACTGCTGAAGCAAATAATATCTTATGCATAATTTGTATTAAAGTTATGAATTTCGTCGTATATCACTGCTGTATGG
Organism: Catotricha subobsoleta; assembly: GCA_011634745.2. Lineage (NCBI taxonomy): Eukaryota > Metazoa > Arthropoda > Insecta > Diptera > Cecidomyiidae > Catotricha > Catotricha subobsoleta. The sequence goes on along the minus strand of JAABKK020050332.1, from coordinate 10,755 downwards.
AAATAAATGGTTAAACTAAGAAAAATACAGATAATTAGCAAAATATACAATTTACTTTTAGATTTTTTTTTACTTGTTCAAATGGAGAAAATAAAGATATTTTACCAAGTATGTACTTCATTAAAATGTCAATAGAATAACTTTTATCAAACCCAATATATAAAAATAAATAAATTAATAATCATTTATCATACCTTAAAAATTATAATTATATAAATATAAATTTGTATATAAAAGAGCCATTAATATAATTTACAAGATTATTGCAAGTTGTTTAAGTACATATTTATTTTCTACAAAATTATTATTAATTTATTTTTTGCTTTATATATTGTATTTTTTAGACACTTGCTCGAAACGTTAAAATGAATAATATAAATTAAATAAAGCATAAAAAAAATATTATTTCTTATTAAAAAAAACTCAAAGAAGATCTGTGCCAGAGGAAATTTAAAAAAATGATAAAAAATTGAAAGTCAAAAAACGAAGAACATAAAATAATAATATTTCACAAAAGAATAGTAAGATAAAAAAAATCAGCAATATTATCAGGCACTATAACATATACCGTAATAGAAGGCTTAATTAAGGCTGATTTATGAATGTAAAATTGTTGAACTATTTGAAAAATTATTGCATTAAATGCATTCATTTCATAATTTTTCTAATAGTTATTTGAACATAAACAGTTTTACGAACATAAATATTAATTACGTAAGAAAAGTAAATTAGTTAATTTACCTACGTTTTTTAAAGACTTTTTTAGTTTATAGAATTTAAGTATCAGTATCACCGCCAATGAAAAACAAATTCCTACAAATACTGTATAAAATTGAAAAAAAAAAAACTTGTCAATTGAAATTAGATAATTGCAGGTACAATTTACATTAAAATACATACGTAGTATGAATATTTAATATTATGTATTATAAAATAAATTTATATATTAGTAAATGAAATTATAATAAATATCTACTGGCCCTGACCCAACATATGTCGTCAACTGTTACCTCGGGTCTCGTGCTTAATGCACACAAACTTTCTACGATAAATTTTCTGGAATGTATGTGAAAATTTACGTTATGTATAAAAGTGTTACGATATGACTAGTGTGTGTGTGTGTGTGTTTTCAATGGATGTTATATTGAAAATAAATATATATTATATAAAGAAGAAGATTTAATATGCGCATGCCACTGCAAGTAATTCTCCTTTCTCCAGGGGTATTCAGCTGTGTGAGTTTAATATTGCTTTTCTGTATAATGTTTAGATGAATGTTTTTTTTATATTATGTTAGAGAATAAGTTATGAGTACAAAACATTTTTCTCTTTTCAAATTTATAACTAATAAATATAATTTATACCTATATTCTTAATGAATTAAATTACACCGAAATCTTTGTATATTATTATAATTGGTTATATACAAGAAAGAAAGCTACTATGCAAAACAGTTCAAATCACAAGTAAAAAAAAATGTAATCGTTGATATAATATATAATATATAATACATATACATATTTATATATACATGCGAAGATGTAATATTTTCTAAATTACCCCTTCAATATGGGTGCGCCATACACCTACGCACAAGTATGACGTCAGTAAAACAAAGAATATACTGACTAAATTTTGAATGTGTATAGGGGTAATTTTATATATTTCACAAGATACTAAGGAACTGATAGCAAATAGGTATGCACCATAAGACATTTCAGGCTATCGTTATTATAGATTACGTTTTCTATACGCTATCCAGACCTCCTTATACCAATAATTCTATATTTTACACGACCATACAGTATTATTATATATTCTCAGTTATACCATTTTTTTTTTTTTTTTGATATTTCATTTATGCTTAAAGCTAAATTTTCAAAACACAAACATTTTGCGTTATTATTATTTCTTCTTTTGCAATTTTCTTTTATTGATAGTGAATACAACTTATTTATTACTTTAGTAAGTACTTAATACGCAAAATCAAAATGAAATTATGAAAAATTTGTAATGTGTCACGTTGACCTTAATATTCAATTTTATTCCTGACAATTGTTTGAAGTCACCATAAATTACAGAATTTTGCGCGTAGTCGTATCGTTTTACATATTTATTCAATTTAAAAAAAAAAATGCTTTAAGAATAGCAAGATATAAAAAATATTGTTAAGGCTTGAAAACAACCAAAGAACCATATTATAAAAGTTTATGTTTTTCACAAAACAATCTACTAGAAATCACAAAAAAAAAATTATTACTATGGAACGCCCTATTATACTTTACGGGGCGCCACAAGAAATTAGTTCTTGTTTTTCATTGTTATGTAAATGCTTCTATAGTTATGTAAAGTTGTAGGTATATTTAAATATGTATTGTTTATTTTAACGTACAACATTATATATATATATCAATTTAATAAAAGATTATATATACATACATATATATATTTTATATACCTATAATATAGGTAAACATATAAAATTTACACCCAAAATGGTATAGGTAAAATACTGTTATTTGTATTTAAAAATAAATACAAAATATTTTTTAAAATTTAATTTAAAAATACAAATATTGAAAAAAATAGAAAGACATCTAAAATACTTAAAAAAAAAAAAAATTTAAATACAAATTGTAAAATACTGTACGACTTTAAAAGGAATTGAAAATATAAACTCAAATAGTATTTTAAATACATTTTTTTTCTTTTAAATTTCCGAAACAGCATTAAATACGCTTTATTTAATAATACATTTAAAACGCTTTCGTTAATCTCAAATATCTCACTCATCTTTTGGAAGCATCAATATAGATCAATATATGTACTTATAACATTATAAAAAATGATAATTATTGAAAGAGTTTAAATTGCAAAATTATGAAACATTCATATTTTCTTTAATTCAAAAATAGATATAATAATATATTATAAAATATGGATCTAATTGACGTATTTTAAACATTTTGGGTTTGCCATATTTAGAGTTTTTCATCCTCAAATTATTATATAAACCAATAAGATTCAAAATCAGATTCAGCTTCAAGAGTAAACCAAACCTAACCTAAATTAAATTTTAACTCCAAATATTATACAAATACCAATACAAATATAGCGGAACTGATTTTTTGACAATTGGGGTTTTAATATTGAACTGTAGCCTTCCGTTAAATTCTTAAAAATCAAAGGCTGCAGACTTTATAGTAGGATTTTAAAGTAATATCAATACACAGACAGACAATGGAAGCTACATAAACCTAAATAAGATGACAAGTGCCATTCAATTATAAGAAATATTTATAAAACTAATCATATCGCTGGACCCACGACAACATACTATAAAATGCATATACTTACAAGTGACAATAGTACAATTTTTCATCAAAAATAATATAACCCAATATATATAACCTAGCAATCATTCTGACCTAGTCGCTATATATATACTTCAAGATTATTTTCTTGATAGTGATAATAAATGTTATATGTTTTCTTGAGTACTTCGATCAATGCTAAATTAACGCAAATGTTATTATTACCGACTGATATAGAGCTATCAACTGATTTTGGATTATTTATTATTTCATAACAATTCATTTATTATTAATACAGCTAAATGATTGATTAACAGAATTTACACATTAAATCATTGTACATTTTATGATAAAAATAAAGCCATTATTGTTAATATTTTAAAACAAAATCATTATCCAAAATATCATATTCAATCGAATATATAACAACAGTCTCAATATAATACTAACAAATTTGATTATATATCTAACTTATATGTACTTAAATTAGGGGTTGAAAAAATCGTTTAAATCTATATGTTGTTTTAAAATTAGTAAAACTATAAAAAACTTATACTCAAAACTTAATGATAAGGATAGCACCAACAATTATTCAGAAGACGTATGCCAGAATGATTATATGGATTATGATGATGCAGTTCATATGATAGAGCTTTCATTACTATAAGCTCTAGTAACTAAATGATTGCTTTTTCAGTAATGAAAATGTTGGTACCACTACTAACTATACTATTCTGTGTACCAACTAGACGTTGGCCATCGATACCGATTTAATCAATACATCAATGGACAACATCAATAATCGCGCATTAATGGGAGTTCGAGAAACAGACGATTATCGATTGTTGAAAATCCAATTATTTTTGACATAAGAATTCACATTTTTTGTGGTAAATAGTATATTTTTCACTTTTTCTTAGCTTCTATCAATTATATCGATAGATCTCCTTTTTGACGATTTTAATAAACAATCAATATCATGATAATCGATACTTTTTTAGATGAAGTCCGAGCTATAGTTCGCCATAAAAATTTCCGCAATTTTTTAAATTAGTCTATTTTCAACTGGGATTGATGCACTTTGATATAAAAATTATGCAGAATTCTTGTTTATTGGCAAATAAATTAGAATCGAATACGAACAAAAACATTTTCTGTCAAAAATTATCTTAAATATGAAAGTTATATTTGGTTTTTATCATGATCTAGATCACAGTTTATTATGTAAAATTTATTCGTTCATTGAAGAAAGTTGGTAAGTAAGTACGTATGAAATATATTACCTTCAAACTACTTAGCCTAAATATTAAATCAATCATTGTGTCACTTAACACATGACACATTAAAATAACAAAGGAAAACGGAAAATTTACATTCCCAATGCGATAAACAATAAAAACTAAAACCAAAAATAAATATTTTTATTTTTAACGATTTTGCTTGCGCTTACTTTAACTTTATTTCCATCAGAAAGTTATAATTATATATGGCATAGCGCTATATTATTTATGCTAGCCATACTTACCATCCATTTTAATCTTATTTCGAAATCAAGAAAAAGAAAACGTAAAAATAAACAAATAAATAAAACGCACAAACTTACACATATATTAAGCACAATCTATTTTTAGAATATAGGATTATCTTGATAGCTAGAATTTTGATTTTATGAATGAGAAAAGAAGCGGCAACTCCCAAAGCAGACTAACGCGAAAATATTGTAAAAACTAAAAATAGTTTTTCATTCTTTTCTTTTTAGTTTTTCTTTTTATGATTTTATGAATTGTATAAAACATATATTATAGCACTTTTACCCAGCCAACAAGCCTATCGAAACACCGCGGTTTTTCTTACATGAAAATTTCGTTCTGTTTGGTTTTTTTTTTATATTATTATTATTTACAAAAGCCTATAAATTCGGCTGTTACTAGTGAGAGTAACTGATGGTATCCTCTCCCACTTTAATATTCTAGTTTAAGTAAATGAAATGAAATTTGACAATAACATTTTTATTGCGACGTTGATAAAAATATTTTTATGAGACATTCAGAAAATATTTTCCTTTAAGCTTTTCTATATAACTCTTAGGGTAGGTATATATAACATAATATACTTATATCTAGAAAATTTTAATATATGAATGGTGTGTTGCGTGTTTGCGGTAATATTTTCATTTTGTAATAAAAAAGATGTTATTCGCCACTCAGCACTAATCAAAATAATTGTATGAAATAATGGTATGTGATGTTGAAAGCAATTTTTTTTCCCCTGTATATGGATGATATATTTGATGGGTTTCATTCATATTTATTAGAATTATCCATATACATATGTATAATAGAACTTATATATTATTATTTAACAAGAAAAACAACGCACTACGCACGTGCTTCATAATTTAATTATGTATAATTCTTGTTTTTGTAGTTTTATTGTTTCGATGATGGACGATTATTAACTATATATATGACATGACAAAACAGATTTGTCTATAATAAATTTTAGAAACTAATTGGTGAATTGATTACCTGCTATTTAAATAAAAATATATTGCGAGGGAAAATATATTTTTTGTTGTAAATAATAAATGCGATAATCGAAGCAATAACATTGATTTTTTTTTTTTTTAATTGATAGATGGTCTGATTTTTGTAATGGCATTCTGAGTAAGAGGTTTGTGATCGATATCTTTAAAAAGAAACGATGTTAAATAACAGCATTAAATTTTCATTAATATATATAATTACTAACTTCTTTCGATCAATCAACGACACACTACTATTTATCTAGCATAATAAGTTATAAACTGGGTGAATATTATGTAATTTATCAGAAATACCATCTGATCGAAATATACCAAAATGAATGAATTTTAATCTAACTTTTGTTTAGTACTTTTACAAATTTGTACTACACGGTACACGGATTGTCGACTATTGAAAAAAGTGTTACTTATTATATAGTAGATGACAATAATTCCGATAGTCCGTGTATATGCAAATTTGCCAAAGAACGAAACAAATTTGAAATTTAGTAACAAACGATTTATTTTGGTTTATTTGGATTATATTTGTTGTAAATTATAAAATAAACCTCCAGAGATGCAAGTATCTTTGATACAAGTTACAAGATACGTATCTGAAGATCCAAGATATTATCTTGTATCTGTATCTGAGATACATTTAATATTGACCAGGTAACTTTAACTTGTATAATGTATATGTATCTGAGATACATGAAACTTGTATGTTATATTGAAAAGATACAAGTTACTTTTTAAGATATTTTTACATTTTTTGGTTTTCGAATTTATATTCTATGCAATGAAAATGGTTATGATGTGATAATACATTAATTTAAAATATAACTACTAACAATATACAAGTTAAGTATCAACATTTTTGTGTTTTAATTTAAAATTTATATTTCTAAAAAAAAGTATCTTTAAAAGTATCTTTAAAAGTATCTATCTATTATCTTGTATCTTAGAAAATACATTTTGAAGTATCTTTCGCATCCCTGTATTAATGAATTTAGGTAAAACTATGACTCAATCGGATGGTATTTTTTGCCGGATTGCATAATAGTAGAGATAGCGCAGTGCGACAGGTTAAATTTCTTTACGTAATAGTGACGTAAGAAGATACGATGTACTACGAATAGATACCTCTAATGTTAAGTTTCTAAAAAATTAACTAACTGAAAATAGTAATACGCTACGTGAGTTAACAAAATTGAGGGAAAAAAATTAAACAATTTTAAAAAATCCCTAGTTGAAAAATATTTATTTGGATCATTTTTTTGAAATTCAATTCTTAATTTAATCTAAAATTATCATTTAAGGCATTTAGACATGTGCGCCGCCACGCCAAGCTAAATCCGCCGCCGAAATTTTGTGACGCCGTCCGCCGCTGACGAATTTTTTAAAAATCTTATTCCGCCGGCGCTACGCCGGCGTTTTTCTTCTTTTATTTTAAATAATATTCTTTGCATGTGTAAAACTATTATAGCCGAATGCCATTCGAAATGATTGTTGCTACTATGATTTTATAGACTTATTTGTGAATCTTTGATTTAAATTTTATTATACTGCAATACCGATAAAAATTAGAAAAGAGTTTATTTAATACATCGATTTTAAATGAAGTATTATTTATCTCGTTCAAATTATCATTATTGTTATTGGTATTGGTATGTTTTGGCTGATATCCTCTAAATGGAAGGCCGTACAGAAAAATCATCCAAGATAAACTCCCACTAATTTTTGAAGACAAAACTATCCCTACTTCAATCATCTCAATCCCATTTTCCGTTCAGAAGTTATTAACTGCGAATTAATACCAATACCCTAGAAAATGATGATAATTTGAACGAGGTAATTCATCTGCTAGCGATGTACAGCTCGTATTATGACACAGTTTTTGTATATTTTTCTCTTTCACACCTAAAGAGTTTAGCTGCAATGAGTGCAAAGGATAAACATAACTGTATTATCTTCTGGCCTTCCATCATTTTTTAAACTGATTTGTTACTTAATATTGACCAAAAGTCGTCGGTAAATCAGTCGTAAGGAGTCTATAGACCTGTTTGAGTATCTCAAATTTTCTCTGATAATTAATTTTGCTTCATTTTCATTTGAGGGCAAGCAAGAAGAATTTTGGATTTAAAAATGACATCCTAGATGCAAAATTCAAATTTTTAGTAAAATTGTTACTTAATTTTATGTTGTTTTATCACATCGTGATTTAATACATTGAAAACATCAAAACACTAAAATGTTAGTTAATCTCATTTGAGGTCAAGTATATTATGAGGTTATGTTATATTTATCCAACTAAACTTTATTTCAATCGTATCTTGTTCGATAACTAATATACCGTTAACTTTTACTAAAATCGTTCGAATTTATTTTTTTATTTTTTCGGAAAAAAACGCCAAATACTATAGTCTCTATATAAAAGATAGTTGAGACATACAACGGTTTTTTGCAAATTAATATTCAGCTTTCTCAAAACGGTACTGCAACTTTAACATAAAAAAATATTTAGCTTTTCACCCCGTAAAGTTTGTAGTAAAATTTCATGTTCATATTTGTTCATATTTTATGTCTTTGTTTCTTAAATAAATTATTTAATGAAACACTATTGAAATAATTGAGCAACGATGCATTAAATAATATATATAAAAATGGTGAATCTAATGAATTTAATTTTTCTGAGGTTGCATGACCGTTTTGAGAAATGGTGAGTACGCTATTGTCTCAACTATCTTTTATATAGAGACTATACCAAATACGCAAGCGCGGCGAGATAAACGCCGCCGCTGATTAAACAAAAGACAAGAACCGCCGCCGTCGACAAAATTTCATCAACGCACATGTCTAGGCATTGTATGTGTGTTTCTCGCCACTTCCCAACAATTGATGCTATATCAACAACGATGTCGCTAAAGTGGTTTTGACTTTTGATACCTTATCGATGTTATATATTAATAAAAATATATTAATTTGAAACGAAAATCACGGCTATGAACATATATATATTTTAGATGGCTATTCCACATTAGTTCATATCGATGTGAGCCCATATCCTATTATCACGTTAAGAACATAAGTTAGTCGATATAAACTAATATGGGATAACCGCCTTATTTAGATGCAAAGAATAAACTCTTCATTCATTAAGTATTCATAATTTTTTATTCCACTGTAGTTTATGTATTTCTTTATATAACATTTCTACTGTATTTTAGTTACTTTAACATGAGAAATTTACATGCACACAGAAATAACTCAGTTACCATAATCGTTGTTCATAATATAGCGCCGTACTCTGTATTCATAGTCCGTTGTAAATCACATTGTCTTTCACATTGTATTGAAATAGGATTTCCTGATTGGCCGAGAGCTCACAAATATTATGACTAATTTATATAAATAAGTAAGCAAAACATTATGATTTACAATAGGCTTAACGGATTTTGAATGTAGGGTTAGTCGCAACCTTACTAAATAAATAATTTTCAAAAGCGTATTTTCTTCACCTCTTGTTAGTGTTTTAGAATTGGACATTACTATTATTACTGAAGGCACGCTTGATAGAATATACATTATACAAGATTTTAATTTGTGTAAGTGTGAGCTTTTTAAAGCCATACATAAGAAAAATCACCGAAGTTATCTTATTTGATTAACACATTTTTTTTTTTTATTATTAAATCACACATCATATTTCTCCTTTTTTTTTTTGTATCCCTAACTATTTATTTTCTTCATTTGAATCAAGTTAAATTGATGCTAGCAAAGAAAACATATAATAAACGAAATTATTTCGCGAACATATGAGCACTAGTGTTGATTATCCTTAGTACCAACGTTCATATCGTTAAATTAATATTTTATTATGTTTGAAATATTTTCTCCTAGTTTTTAAGTTATGGTATACGGTTTTATTATTAGTGTAGTCACTAATTGTTTCTAAGTAGTATTCAATGAGTAGAATCACAACTAAAAATCCGAAAAAATTCGAGTAGAGCTTTAGCGGCCATCTTGGAAAATTCCTTTTTCAGGAAAACTTCAATATATATATATATGAAAATTGAGGAAATTGAAAATCGAAACCCAATTTTCAATTCAGACGCCATTTTAACCTACTTGGAGACGAAATTTCAAGAAACTTTGTTCCACATGTCATTAGGCAATTTAAATGTCTCTCCAAAAGTGGTATGTTGGAGTCTGTGTGCCATCGTTCCAAAGATATTGAAATTTTCCTGAAAAAGGCATTTTTCAAGATGGAAAATTTCAGCTTGTTACATGAAAATTCCACCTGGGCTCATTTTTTTACAATCAGTGACTACACTATATATAGATATAAGATATAATTTACGTTTCGATTAAATCTTTCATTTGTGGATAATTTTTGCGAATGCCAGCAAAAAGAATATTGCTTTGCTAGCCGTTCATCAGTAAACAATAGGCTTATACATATATACATAGTATTTGTAAATAAATTACTTAAAATGTTTAATAGTATATAGATAGTAATCTGTTATTTTCTTGTATTCTTTTTATTAATATATATTAGACTGCCCAGTAAATGTATGAAAAAGATATTGTGTTTAAAAATGTCGCTCCCCGCGCATATTCTGAATTGTCAAGGTGTAAAACTAAAATCAGAATTAAATTTGGGTCCATTGATTTTTATTTGGCCATGCTCAACAAGGTTGTTGTTGTTGTAGTTGGCCGAAAATTTCACATTTTCAGATAATTCTCTAAAGTGGTGGCTTGCAGAGCATTAGTTTGTATGAAGTGGCCCCATTATTTTTTAATTGCGCAACTTTTTTTCATAGCAATTATCTACTTTGGATCACTCCTTAAGGAACCCCCCATACAAAATAATAATTATTTATCATATTTTTCATGGCCGATAACTCCAAAACGATG
>JAABKK020050321.1:0-11774 GCA_011634745.2 Catotricha subobsoleta | reverse complement strand
CCCTTAGCTGACTTTTGAGAAAGTGAAAAAAGATACTATTTTCTCCAAATTATCGTCGACGATTGCAAAATCGATCTTAAAAAAAAAATCTTCTCTAAACTCAGGGGGGGAGGAGGGTGGGGGTAATACACCCCCCCCGCGCACGTCTGACTATCACCCTTTAGAATGAGTGAAAGATGGAGAAACAGAAGAAATTCTTTTAAATATGGAAAAATGAACCATCTTACTATATACATATAGTTACTAGTTTGTAACTTTTTTCGATCAATCAATGATACAATTATAGGAAATTAAAAGGACACCGACATATACAAACTAAATAGTGGCGTGTCGTTGATTGAAGAAAAAAAACTATACCTACATACTAACTATAGTAATGATACCGCAGTGCTACATTATATTACGAATTACATTTTTGAAGTGTAACACTGTTGGTTACAAATTTCATTGTGAAAACTTTAATCCATCCGATTACGGATTACATTTTGAAAGCAATGGTAACGCGGTACGGATCACAGTTTTTAAGATGTAATATAAATATTACATAATTGCCTTCTCTATTTTATATTCAACAAATAAATCTTGTCAAATATACCAAAGGCAAAATGGGACTTTACGCGTACGTAGCATACATCACGGAGTTTAAACTCGTAAGTCGAATGGCACGAGTAAGTAAAGTATATACAATTTATAATTGCAGATTTCCATCCGGGATGTTTATTCCCATTCTAGCTTTGCGACTATAAAAGTAAATTCTTGCAATTTTAACACCGCTGTCACGATTTATTTTGTATACATAAGTTTTTTGCTTAAAAGAAAATATTAAAAATATTAAAACGGAATCAAAAGCTATCTTTTATTTGCTTCAATACTAGGTTTAACTTTTAGGTACTTTATTATGAGCAAATTGGAATAACTTCTACAGGGCTGACTGAAAACTTTATAGAAGTTATTCCAATTTACTTATAATAAGTAAGGGCCCAATATAAACGTAATGTATTATCGTTTCTACATGTAATCAATACTTAAAAAAAATATATACATATAATTTTTTTTATAAAAAAAGTAAGAATTTTTAAATATTCTATAAAAATGAATATAAATGGTATTTTATTAATGTAACATTAAGAATGGTAAAGCCGAATATAGTCCACAATAGCATAGGAATGACTATTACAAATTACGCATTTTAAAATAGAATTCATTAAATTACGGGAGTACAATAAATTTAATTCATTATACTTCCATCTCTGTGAAACAGTGTCATTATATGATTTTGCTTGGATACAATCGGTATCAAAATGTATAAATCGAAAAGGATACGATACATTAATAATATTCAACGTTGAGGTTTTTGAACTCAATAATTTCGATAAATTTCTTTTTTTAGAAATCATAATTCATATAGGTACTTATGCATGAAAAACCATGAACAAAAGAATATGAAAACAAAAAAAAATTGTTAATTTCATTGTTTACCCATTTTGTTTAGAGCTAATATTAGCAAGTTAACTCCGACTCTATATCACCACCAGAACCAAAAACCATGAACTTTCTATTTCTGGTTGTATAATTCTCAATATTGTTATTATTATTGTCTATTGTTATGATTTTACGTGATATATAGCTACTGAAGACACATAACAGGAGCGTAATGGCCATAATAATGAAATAATAAAAGAAAGAATACCAAGAAGAAGAAAAAAAACAGCCAAATAAGCAAAAACATTATTTAAAAATGGTTTATTTAGTTTTTCTTTCTCTTTTCTTTTTTTTTTTTTTTTGTTACGATATTGGTTTATGAATTCTGATTGTTATGGCAATGTCAAGTCATCTACTTATTAGAGTAAAATATAATATATTCAAACATTGAAAAAATAGGCGATAGCCGCCAACGTTTTTATGAATCTCTTTATTTGGTAATAAAAGTTTTAATTGATTGACTATATGGGTAAAGTTACTAAGCCATTATTTTGTTTATAAAGAAATATAAATAAATATTTATTCAATGAAATTGCTTAAATGTATCTATTAAGATTCTAGTTGCAGTTGGAACTATTTTTTTGGGCCAGAGAACAATGAACCCATAGAGTTTGCTTGTCCGTTCTGAGATTACTCATACGATTTTCCAAGCATGGAAAATAATTTTGTCTCTGCATTTCGTATTTCAAATGGCTTCTTTTTCATTTCGATATATTTCCTGTTCAGGAAGAACAATAAAATTAATGTTGGTGTTTAAGAAAATAACATAAACTCTATGTTAAAATTAAGCGATGTACATTCCACTTTTAATATTATGCTATTTTTATCGTGTAAGTCTAAATGAAAAAAAAAAATCATTGCTGTGTTTCCATAAATTTATATGAATTATTATTAAATTTTTGTTTAAAAAAGCTCTAGACTGTGAAAGTAATGTTGACATTTTATTGTTTACATGTTTTATTTTAGTTGTTTTAGGGTAGGAGAGACAAAAAAAAATACCACAAACTGGTAATATTTGCACAAAAGCATCGCATATTCGTCCGCATATATCTATTATTATATCACTCACTGAATGAATGTATGTCAGAAGCGAAGCGAAATTACATTTTCATTACACAATAATACCTTCAATTCCAATGATATTATTTACTCATCATGAATGCTCTTGGGGTGGCAAAAAAATAAAAAAGGAAAGAAAATAATATTACATAATTTTCTTGTATTGAAAGGCGGGGAGAGACTTTGAACTGGTAGGCGAGGGTGTGTTGGATGCTATTGTTTGTAACATTGTTGCTTTTACTGACAAGCGAGATATTACTTCATTTTAAATGTTCGTCATTAGAATATATTATTCTTTTGTTATTCTTACTTTCTACTCAATACTTAGTCAATTTTTTTGGCCTTTATTGGGAACCCCCTCATCACATAACACCGCTCATGCTTTTCTTTTATTACACGCAGTATTCAGTCGTATATTTAATAAAACGTTGATTTCTACTATAATATGCATGCATACATTACGTAAATATAGGAAAATCCCTATGCGGTTCTACATTAACACACTGAGGATTCTTAATATATACACACAGCAATATCGCATTCCGATTTTCATCGTTATATTATATTGGCAACATATCAGCATCGTAATACACAATGTAAATATTTACGACTGGTATTGCGTATAATATATTTCAAATTATTTGGAAAATATAATTTATTATGTATTTTCATTTTGTTTTTTTGTTTTTTTTACATTAGCGTAAATAATGTAATGAAGTTTCTGTATTCAAATATGAATAATCTAACCACTAAGTTAACAATTGTAAAAGTTCATGTAATTCAACTATGTTGAAAAGAGAAGCTCATAAAATAAAATAAAATACACAGTCTATTCTGCAGGTAGATAGGGCCTAGCCTTAGTCTTAGTTCATTCTCTCAGTCAATCAAATTGAATTCAGTTTCTAACGAGAGAAATAATTATTATCATAATTTAGGGTAGAATATAATTGCCTTCCTTGTTAATTAACTTAAATTGAAATTAATCATCAATTACCCATAATGTACTTGACCTATTTAAGCGTACTTGCTTTGATCACTCCCCACCCCTTTACAATATTAAGAAAAAAATATTATTTTATAGAAAATGATAAGTACATCCAGTGACATGTATCTTTGAAAGCTTCATTGAAATTGCATCCAAATTATAATACCTTCAAATACCTTTATCCTTAGTAAATTCTCAATACTTTTTCTGGAAACCTTGCTGGAAACGCGCCAATGTAAATAGGCTTTCACTTTCCGCATACCTATCCAACATTCTCAAATGTTTAATATATGTATTTTTAATAAAATTTAATGTAAGTAATGTAATATCAAAATTTCCATATTATTTTTGTTTGGTATCATTTTCATATCGTTTAATAATAAAATTCAATCTCAAGTTGAATACCCGCTACTCTAAAAAAAGAAAAAAAAACTAATCTTTTTCTCCATTTTATGTGAAAATAAAAATATTTTTCTGATTTGCATTTTGCTGGTGCATCAAGATTTTGTTTGGAGTGTGACCTCTCGACGGAATCATATTAACTTTATTTTATTATTCATATGTTGTGTATTTTTGATTTTGACATGCCATTAATCAAAAAAGAAAAGAAAAAAATATTGAATAAATGAAATGTTTTACTATTTCATCTACAAACAAAAAGAAAATTCTTTTGTTATTTCAAATAAAAAGGTTTTCGGTCTTAGATTTCTTTTTAAATTATAGCAAACGCTGGTATTTAAAGAATTGTTGATAAATTATTTTATTTTTTTTTTTTGGTTTTCTATCGTTTTTTAAAGATAAATATTTCTTTAATTTTGCACGACACCGATAAGTTGAAACGATATTTTTAAGTTTTTAATTCGCGAAACAAAGAAAGTTTTCTAGTACACCTGTGGCAGAATGTTTTTAATTAAATTGTTTAAAGGCAACGTATATATTCCAGAGTTTTATTACTAAATTAATTAAAACGTATGGAATGGATAAGCCAATATAGTTATTATCTATGATGATGCATTGACTATAATTTGTGATAATTACAATTTTAATTGTATAGCAAACATATACAGTTCGATATTTATTTCCAGCTAACCATTAATATCTAATTTATATGCCAAACACGGATATTCTAAATGAAAATAATTCATATTTGAATATGTATTTCATTTTTATTTTCATTTTTTTTTTCAATTTATCGTTAGAGAAATTCAAGTGTGATAATCAGGAACGATTGAATAGATTGTTGTGGGTGGGTGGGCATTTTATCGTTATCAAGAAATCATAAAATCAAATTAACAAATAAATAAAACAAATTAACGAATTATTGTTTTCATTATCAGGGGGTTTTTTGCATTAAAATAACTATTTTTAGTTATTTATGAGATTGATAATTAATTAATATATTGTTAGCATAATTTAATTATCTTTAGTAACCTTGGCCATCAAATTTTCACTAGATTGGTTTAATCAATAAATATATACATAATAATCAATTCAATTTATTTTTATTTGTTTTTGATCCGGTTTCGCTATATATATATATATTTTTAGGAATATGGCTAAGAGCGTTGACTGTATCAATAATAAATAAGTATTAATTTACATAATCAATTGATTAACGAATAGCACAAATAGCAAGCAAACTGTACAAGTCAATTCTTATGAGAATTAATATTTGAAATAGAGCTTATTGTTGTTCAAAATAAAATAATTTCATTGTGTAATGTGTATGGTTTGGTTAGTTGGTAAAGCTTTATAGCCCATAGAACAAATGGTTGTGACATCACATCAGGTGATTTTTTTTTTTTTTTTTCAAAAACATTTTCCAAGAATTGTTTTTTGTTTTTGTTTTTTTTCTTTTTGTTACTTAATTTCAATATAATGTTATATGAATTTTGTTCAACATTAATCTACGCTCTAGAGAATTTTAGAGGTACAAAGGAAAGTGTGTGTGTATGTGTTTTTTTTTTCTTTCTTTGAATTTTGAATATTTTATATTTTACTTTCCGATGAAAGTAAATTTTAATTTGTACACATTGAAAAATATTTTGTATAAATTTAAAAAAGGTACTAAAGTATTTTTTTTTATTTTTAGTGTTTACAAACCAAATTCTTATATACCAACATATAATAAAATAATTATTTTCAAATCTCTTGTTCTGAGAAGAAATGAATACAAATCAAATTATATTTTGCCTCACACAAACCATATTAATTTACTGGATAATTGTTGAGATTATAATTGTGCTAATTTAGCTTGATAATATTATATTTCGTTTTATCATTAATTTTCCGATATGATTAATTTCTAAATCAATTATGAGAATTTTTAAGACATTTTTGTTTTTAGGCAGTTCTGTCTTAATTTAAGTAGTCATTTTCTTTAAAGTTCTCCTTGACTTAAAAGGATGGTTTCCTGTTCGCGTCAAATGAAATTTTACATACAAAATTGAGCTAACGACGAAATGGAGGCAGTGAAAAAATGTTTCCATAAATTTAATTTCACGCGAACAGGAAACTCAGTTCACTCGTGAAATTTTTAACATTCTCCATAGTTTTATTTTACCTAAAATTTCGCTACCCGAAAATTTCATTTTACGCTTAAGACTCGACAGTTTCAAACTAGAGTACAGGCTATTTTTACAGATGCAACAAATAAAAAAGTGAATTAAAGAACACAAATATTCGGTTTTCTTTTCGTCATTAGAATGTTAATAATGTTCAAAATTTGAACTAAGGTGAATTATAACCATATTATATAACTGGCATTATATAACGTAACAAAATACCACACACGACCACTTTTATTTTTCAACTCAAAAAATAAATGTTGAAACTTTATTTTACATTAAATATATAGATAAATAATAAATGCCTACCATAACGATTGTTTCAGTGACCATGTAGCTATAGCCATCATCTCAATATGGTAAAAAAATATACAAACTGATGGTAGCCGAAACAACGTCTGATTTCTTATTTATTTATATATTAATAAAGTTTCTTATTTATTTTTATTTTGAAGTATAAAATTGAAGTGATGTTTGTTATATATTAGAATATTAAGCGAAAGCTGGAATTTTTTTTATTATATAATTTTGGCGAAAATATATTTTTATTTGTTGAATTTTTATTATGAAATAATGAATTTAAAACTTCAAACAATTAGCAATTATTCGGTGTACTCATTTGGTACTTTGAAAATTTAATATTCAGTTTTCTAGTTATTTTTTAAATTATACGCAGTGAATGTAACTCCAATTCATTCAACAAAATATCAATTGTACACAGCATATATAACTACTAAATTTCACTTCTGTTCCCCCAAAAAAGGCAAAGAAAAAATCAAGGGAAAAAAAATATTACAGAGTTGAAAGTTCAATGCTCTTTGGACATTTAAATGAAAATATCAGCAGTCACAAGTGTGTCGCCGTATTACGTGATGGATAGAAAATTAAACGACAATCATAAAGGATATCGCAACAGCCTCTCATTCATTCATAATTTCGTAACATAACATTACAATAAAATTGATGTGAAAAAATAACTCTTCGATATATTAGAATCTCATAGGTTTATAGACACACACCATCGGGTATGACACATACCATTGAGGTTAGCTAAGAATTTTATTATGAAGATGATAGAAATGGAGAAAAAAAAACATATTTTACATAATAAGACATCAACCCTTCGCATAATAAATTCCATTCTATAGTATATTTAACATAACATTCTAACAAATTTTCTATACTATTAGAATGTCGCATAACATAGATGGATAAACATCTCTATATTATAAAACATTCTACAACTATTCGTAAATAAAAGAGTAAAGTTTAGATCAGCCTCTGTTTATTGTTACGAACATAAAGCCATGAACGAAGTGAAGTATATTAATTGAATTGAAAAGTCAATTTAAGTTCAGCAATATTCAGGGACCTGTGCAACTTGAATTGATCTTAAGCTCACCCATTATTTTATTTATTTATTTGTAATAATTGAATTTCTTTAAAATGATACTTTTTCATGCTGGATTATTTAATTTAGATTCTATAAATGATCTTAAAAATTAGAGTTTAGATTCAATTTGATTGTAAATGGTCGGTTTATGCGTCCAACATACATGTGTATACAGTACCCAATAAATGAACACGTTTTCGTTTTTCAACATTTTCCTATAATAATGGCTTCTGTGTTTTCCTTACCGACAATTTATTGGCAAGAGCTGCTAAACAAAACCAACAAAAAAAGATATATATATATATAGAACAATATAAAATAAAAAGCCACTACACACATTGACATTATAAGCAACAAAATTTCATAATGAAATATAATAATATAAGATCTCATCCAGTTTATCGTCGTATCTATAAATTATACATACGTATATATTATTCCAATCCAATATATATCACTGAGCACTGGAATTATTAGATTAGAAGATGATCATACAATACCTACTTATACTATCCAGATTATTTTAGTTTAAGCTAAACACGAGAGGCTGTACAATAGAAAAGAATCATTGTCTATAATGTATAAGTTGGTTAATATAAAAAATATTGTTGCTATGTGTGCGGTGCCGGCAATGCTTTCAACTTTACGAACATGAATTTCCTTTCCATTTTTTTTTTGTTTCTCTTCACTTGCAAAGAGAATAGCAAAATATAAGGGAAAAAAATGAAACGAAAAAATTACAGCAATAAAAAAAATCTTATTTTATTTTTTTCCTGTGTGTGATTTTGTTTATCTCTTTTTACGCCTATTTATTACTCTTTAAAATGGCTATTTTGTCTTTGTAGACAAAGTTCGTTTTCATAATATCACAGCTTATGAATCTTTAAAGCATTTTTATATATGACAGCAGCCTACCAGCTGGCTATGAAACGGTATAAAGAAGAAAAAAAAAATCACAAAAGTACAGCCATTTCAAACCTATTAATGTTATGTATGTACTAATAAATTCCACAATTTTTGGTGATGTTATTCCCATTACCGTCGTCGAATTGTGTGATCGTAAGAATAGAATGGAACATTTTTAATATGCATACTTATATTTTTAATAAGATTTTCTGTTTGTTCTTTACTTAATTTTATTTTAAGTATGATTTTCAATTACAACGCCACATAATATTCTAATATTAATTTTATATGTTCACTCCTACAATTCTGTGTATCACACAATCAAAGCATAATAGCAAAATAATTGCTAATCGATTGTTTTCAATTAGTTGAGTAAAATATCAATTCGATTACTTAGATGAAATTGTTGTCTTCCAAATTTAGCATCCATTGTATTGTATTTATTTTCATTCCCCGAATTATACCTCGTATTTAATGCTTATGAACCTTGTGAAAGTTCTCATATTGTCGTGATATTTATGGTGCCAAAAATGTTGATATTATAATTAAGGTCGACAACCTTATTTTATTCTATGTTTTTTTTTTTTTTTTTCTACAACTTACTTAAATGTAGATTAAATTATGTTGTATAAATAACATTTTTGCGAGGTTAAAGTTTACTATAATAAAGTAACAAACCTGAAAATGGTTATATGCTAGAATCAAAGGTGTCTAAATGGATCCAACGTGAAAATTGGAAAAGTTATATTTAACTATGGTATTTTGATCATCACTTTGACTGTGACAAACATTATATAATAAGTTTTCGAATTAAGATTAACAGCACCGCTAATTTAGAGTAAAATTACGTAGTAGAAATTTCATGTTGAACTAGGACATTATTTCAAAAATTCTCTGCTTAAATATGGCTTTTATGTTAGTTTAATGTTTGGTCGGAACTGATATCACTAATGACTTAACTAGATTTATTATTATGATTATATTTTGTATGATTTGATATAGATGAAGTAGGCACATTGACATATATGGCTTTTATGTTATATAAATAGAGGTTTATAACTCTCTCATTCTAATATATGGATAATAATTTCTATCTTAAAATCATCTTTGACAGGAATTTTCTTGGGCATTTTATTTCACATCATTTTCCATGTTATTCAACTATGTCAAAGGAGGTGTTGTTTATTGATGTTTTCAATATAAATCAATGAAGTTGTTGTTATTATTGTATGGTGGTGGTGGTTATAGTGAAAATTTGATGAAAGGGTGAGGCTGAATATAATGAATATATATATTGGTGAGTATAGTGGAATGTCTATAAAAGTTCCATAAAAAAAAATGATAAACTCATTTTACCAACAATCTTATTATTTCTTTTCATGTTAATAGCAATAATTTTATGGAAAATGGGAACATGTGCAAAAAATGTTTAAAAGGATTTAATTTTTTTTTTTTTTTTATGATTATTATTATTTTGTTGCTTGAGCTTGACTTTTATTTTTTATGCATTTTATTGGAAGACATTCTCTACTTTCTCATTTCTTATACTTACACTAATGTAAAACATTGTTTTAAAGGTTTGAAAATGTATTTGTTTTTATTTCGTTTTTCAATGATGATATAGAAATATATCTCCGTATCCGTAGTGTGGGTGAAAAAGTCATCACATTTATTATTAATTTTTTTTTTTATATGAGAATTAAAAAAATAGGTTCCTTTTTTTTCTCATGGATTTATGTGGTGTTAATAAATTTACTTATTATTAGAAAATTAAACAAATGGGTCATTTATAAAATGCACAGAGGACTTCTATTTAGATTACTGACGACAATTAATGTGATTTTTTAACTCCTACGATACATTTTTTGTTAGTTAATTCATTCATTTATGCGATATATTTATCGGTATTCATTTCGTTTAACTACTTTTGTGATGCTTAAAAGCAAATAAAATCGAAATAAAATTATGCAAATAGGTGAAATCGGCATTTGAAAAGTCATCAACATATTAATTAAGGAAAAAAATAAATAAATAAAATTGAAAAACATTATGATCATCCAAGCCCAAAGATTTTCCCTTACATGGTTCACTAAATATTCATATTTCGCCAATCATAAATCTTTGGAACACCATTTTTATTATCCCATTTCAGTCAGATAGAGGCTATTCAATTCCAGCTACCAAAAAATTACACCATTTATTTTTATCGGTTGTAAAAACGTCTGGTAACATTTTTTTTAGTACTCCAATGCGATTTGATACCCAGCATTTTATTATTATTTTCAACATAAACCAACCGAATTCACAACCGGCAGCAACATTGGCTAAAAGTTACGAAAATAGCAAAAAAAAAAAACATAATAATAAAATAATAAAAATATAACAATAAATGGCGACAACATCGTCTCTGTTGTGTGTTTATCATTATTCGGTAGTTAAATTTTTGGTTGGGCATAGTTTAAAATTTTACCACGGGATCCACGACTGAATTATTTTCAAGAAACTAACGTCTATCGCATAATCACAAGTGAACTGTGTTTTTTATTATTACTCCTATTATTTTTCTCTTCGAGAAAATTCTTTAACTTGCAACGTTATTAATTCAGTATTATTTATATTTGGCCCGAAATTTCAATGTGTATTATTTTTACCTGTTCACTTTTTATGATATTCACTTCAAAAAGAAGAAGTAGAAAAAAAAAAGAAAAAAATCTAAAAAAATCATAAGTATTCGCTTTGTTAATGTTTTCTGTTTTGACTTCTGAGTTCTTTTATGACATAATTTTTAAAATAATATGTATTAATATAT
This sequence comes from Catotricha subobsoleta, assembly GCA_011634745.2. Classification (NCBI taxonomy): domain Eukaryota; kingdom Metazoa; phylum Arthropoda; class Insecta; order Diptera; family Cecidomyiidae; genus Catotricha; species Catotricha subobsoleta. The sequence goes on along the minus strand of JAABKK020050321.1, from coordinate 573 downwards.
CAAAATGTTTTACAATCCTATCCAATCCTATAAAGTGGTATAAGTGGTAGTATAAATTCGTTCTTTTCTCTTATTTTATTTTATTTTATTGTTTTTTTTCTTAGCTTTTTACAAACATGAAAAGAGCTTCAACATTTCATTTCAATTTAAATCTTTTAAAAATACAAATAAGTAAAGTCAATTTGTTTATGTTTGCGTTCCTTTCTGAACGGAAATATTACATATTTTGATCAATATTATAATCTCATTTTGTAATAATATTGTTTTAACAACAAGTCAATATAGAATCAAAGGGTATTACTTTACTTTTGATTAAATTATTTGAATTAATGATATTAGACGATTAAAATCTGAAAGCTTAAAAGTTTTTCATTGTGACATTACCTCAATTTAAGTTATTTACAATTGGATTTTATAGTTTGATGATTTTTTAACTAATGGAATCTTTAGGTAAAATGTATTTATATATAAATATATAATGTTCGACATACTTCAATAGGGTGGATCGAATTTTTTTTCATACCTTCTACCATGATTTTCTGAGTTGCATTTTGTCCTCTCATTAACGTGCTA
>JAABKK020050299.1:0-11778 GCA_011634745.2 Catotricha subobsoleta | reverse complement strand
ACATAACGCATAAATTTCACTTATCCAGAGCAAATTCTATATCAAGAGCAGAAAAAATATGTAAAAAGAACACCACTTTTCATACAAGCAATAAGTACTTAGCATTGTAAATTTAAAATATTCAAATTCAAAATAGAAATTACAGTTTGTCAATTTATATAAAACAGACTTTAATGGTGTGTTTAATTGAGTTTTAAATAGAAGATCACATAAGAAACTCAATGCATATTCTTTGATAAATCGAAATTTTGAAGTTAAATGGAAAATTATATTCAATAATTTTTCTCCTCCCAATTGTTGTTAATAAATATGTAGTTATAATATAATGTACGGTGTAAATTTTAATATTATGGTCACTTATTAATAAATTTAAATTGTTAATATTAAGAAAAACTGAACCATCTATCATAGTCCCAAGATAAGCTTATAGTATTAAAATATCTTTATATATATATAACATTATGGACGTACATAGATTTTAGTTCCAGGGATGGGATTACCTAATATAAGTATTTTAAATAGTTTATCGTTTCATTTAAAAAAAAAAAACGCCTTGGTATTTTTTATTTTATATGTGTGCTCAGAGTACATAATCTGAAAACAAAACCAACGATTTTAATGTCTATATATTGATCTTATATATCTATATATTTTTAAATGACTCGTTAAAACTGTAAGAAAATAAAATAAAATGAGTTTTCAAAAAAGTTTTAAGTCCACATCTATTCGTATCTTCAAAAGTCTGTTTATTAATTTCAATTTTAAAGGTATTAAAAATCTTTATAAAGATTAAATAAATAAATTAAAGACAATCGTCTTTTTAGTTACACATAAGTGTTTAAAAAAATGTATTTAAAATACTATTATTATTATAGTATTATTTTCAATTTCTTCAGTATTTTTTTTATTTCTATCACAATAATTTCTAAATAGTCACTTGATTTTTATATTTCATAAAAAAATAATGGAAACGATTAAATAGGATTCTTGCCATCCCTGGTACATCGGTACAACGTATATAAACTTTCTTACCTATTCATAAAATAATGAACTTTGTTTTCCCGCGTTACACAAAAGCTAGCTATTAGATAATTATGTATAATATATGAGAATAATAAGCTTATCAACTAACTACTAAGTACTTATATTGCTAACGATAATAATGATTATGAAATTTATAATATAAATAGCTTTATTATCATTATATAAAATCTCTTTCATTTATTATTAAATACGCGATTAATATGTTAGGAGTTAAATAGATACTTTATACTATGCTCAATTTCTTTTTGTGTGGAATTTACAAAATATTATCACGATGTATTATAGTTTACGAATATTTGTTATTAGTTACGTAATTATCAATTTCATAAAATGTTGTTTATTATAAATAAAAATGCTTTAGTTAGCAAATTTTTGTAAAAAAAGAAATAAAAGAAAATAAAAATTAATCTTTTATTTAATGAGGCAGAAAATTGACAACTATTTTCTCAGATATATATGCCGATATTTCATTATTTATAAAATTATTTCTATTATCTATATTTATAAAATATAGTATAAAACATATTTAAAATATAGATGATGATGACATATTATTATCAAATAATAAGAGTCTATAATGCTGATAATTAGTATTATTTTAAGAGAGAGAAATAATGTCTGGAAATGACTATATATTTCTCTCTACCATTGTAATATAATATATAAAGTTGGTACATTTAGGTATTTATATTTTTAGAGAAAATGTTGTCCCCAAAGTAATTAATTGTTATCAGTATATATAGTAAATAAGAAAAAATAGATAAAAAAATAAGGTTCTATAAAATTGTTCATTGTGTGAAATGCAAAAAGATGATATTCATACATAATAAAAGTTGCTAGGCACCAATATGCTAAATTTATTATATTGCAAATACGTTAGTTATTGGCATAGTGTAAATTAATTCAATGTAAATGAAAAATAGGTAAAAAAAACCTGGTTAACCATGCACATTTTATTTCAACAGGACAACTCGCACAGATTTTCATTTGTTTTTTTTTCCATCAATTCGCGAAAAAAAAAAATTATAATATTGTTATTAATGAAAATTATCTATTAAATTAAAAAAAAAAAAAACACAGCTTTGTCTTGTGTAATCAAATATAAAATCGGATTTTTAATATAACCCCTATTATTTCAAGAATATTATGTATGAAAAAGTCATTAGAAATCAATATATCGATGGCTTAATTTGAAATAAAGTTAACCCACATTTTCAAAAAAAAAAAAGAAAGCAGAAGAGACAAAAAACCTCATACACTTGCTATGTTAATGCATAAAAATTCGTTTTCAAATTGTCGGAAAAATTGTGTTTAATGGCAAAATATTGGACATTTCTGTTTCTATATCCAGCATCTTTTGTTGTGGGTTAACTAATCTATTTTCAAGTTAAGCGATGTAAAATTTAAATCGACCAGAATTAAATTAAAAAGTTATATATTAATTTCTTTGTTTTAAAAAATAAAGATTTATATTTTATAAATTCACACAGTTTCAATAATTATTAACAACAAGAAGAATTTTACAGCAACGAAATAATTAATATTTTATGTTCTGTATATGCTTTAAAAAAAAATAAAATAAATAAATAATCATTTCAAAAATATACGAATATAAATAGAATTAAATAGAATATTTTAACAATTTACTGTATTTTAACGCAGTGATCAGAAAATAGAAATTTTAGAAATAGTTAGTAGTTGCTTTATAATAAAGAAAAAAGTTTATTTCATTTTTTCTTTCGATATAATTTTGACAAACTATCATCCCTTTTACATTACGATAGTTAGTATCCATCTTAATTTGACATTGTTTAAAAATTATTGTCATATATGTTTTAAAAAATTCATATAAATTTAAATCTAATTAATAATACCAATAAAAATAAATTATTACACACGCGTCACTCAAATTATATTTATTTGACATTTACCAAAGTAAAATCTACCTACGGTCGTATATTTACAACAGTTACTAGAGTAGTTCAGGCCTGTAGCAGACTAGTGATAGTGGAGGGGGGAGGTGGCACATTACATTACCGGCAAACTACTAACGTAGCTCCGGCAAAATAATTTTCAAATAAAATATAATAAGTTGTACAATGTAATTGTATATGCAAAATGGACAATTATATCTATCTTGAATATTTTATTTATCGTTTGTTTTGATTTGTTCAGAACATATTTAAAGCGTTCTTCCATCTTATTACGGATATTGTAAAAAAATCTGATAGTCTACAATTTAAAACCTAATATAATTTTATATAAACGTATTTTTCTAAAATACAAATTGTTAAATTAAATAAAAATTGTGTCATTCCAAAATAAGAAATTTTATTAACTTTGTCATATACTCAGTACTTTTGTTAGTCTAAACGCACTCTGTATGTTTTCGCGGATTTCTATATATCTTAATGTAAAAGGAGTAGTATGAATTAGAAAAATTTCTCTTATATTTATGAGATTGCCCAATTTGAAAAAAATCTACCAAAACAAAAACAGAATAATTATACACGGTAATTATGAATCAGGTGTTAAATATTTATATAATAGCTAATGAATTTATATTATTAATATTAATTTTAAAAATAATAATAAATAAAATTCAATTTGAATGAAATTGATCACTAATTTATTTGATATTTTCTTTATAATTATCCAAAACATTATTTATCGGATTGCTGCATTAGAATATTGTTAATTCGAATTTGAACCTTTAAAGATTATTTTTAATTTATATAAATGTACCAAGAAGCAAGAAATATCAAAATATTTCCATAACTTTAATTTATGAACAATTAAATATTTAATTATAAATTAATACTGAATTATTATCAAAAGAAAACGCTCTTCAAAATGGCAGTTAAAATAACGAATAAGTATAACTTATAAAATTAACTAATTAATTTTAAAGAAAATATAAGAATCCATTAATTTATAAGTGACTAAATATGTATTTTTGGAAATATATTGCTGTAGAAAAAAAATGTATTAAGTAATGAAAAATATAATGAACATTTTATTGTAATTTTGTAGTAGAACTATATTTATGGGTACGCATAGGTACTTACTTACACATAGGTAATGTTAGACTAATTGTAAATTATGAAAAAAATTGCAAAAAATAAAACAAAATAAAAAAACGAAAAATATGAAATTCTGAACATTTTACCAAAGAACTAAAGACTTTAAATTAATTTCGAAAAATTCAAAATGGAAAATTTCATTTCGTAGTTACTTGAACAACTGCTTAACTTAATTAAATTAAAAATTCATATTAAATTGTAAAATTTAAAATAGAAAATGAACATGTGCGCCTAAAAAGTATGAAAATAAATAAGTAACGAAGTAGAGTTTAAGTTATAAACCACATAGTAAGTAATCGATTGAATACTAAATAAAAAAAAAACTATTTATAATATTTTATGGTAATGAAATAAAAATATTAAAAAGTATATTATATTGATTATAAATTAAATGTATGTAATATTAAATGCTTCAGTAATAAAACTATAATTAATTGATAAGATAATGCTGCACATTAACGTGTAAAACTAAGAAATAATATAATAAAGATATTATCGAAAATTAAATTATTCGTTGTTTTTTTTTTGTTATATTTAAAATGGCTTCAACTGCGAATAACATTTTTCAGATACGAACTTAAAATAATATTTTCTCTACTTACTTTATAAGTGCAAATTAAAGAAAACTTTATCATAATGAGTGAATTTTCAATCAAGCCACACCGCATGAATTCAATATTATTATTTTTTTGGAAATAGTATACCTAATTACCTATAAGTAAAGTCTATGACAACAGCCCGGCAAGGTGCGGAGGCTGAAGTTTGAAACATTGGAATTAAATAAGGGTTGGGGCTATGACAGATTGGCAGGCTGGTGGAAGTTATTAGTTACTACACCTTTTTAGCCCCACAAATAATTATCTATATAATTTGCACTAAATTAGTATCTTGTTGTTATCTAGATAATGTCAAAAAAATATCTGAAATTAGATAAGAGATATTATCTAGATAATTATCTTAAATACTTTTATCTATATGATGACAACACTGTCTAGTTAGTATCTGTCTATATCATATTCACACAAATTGAAAATAATGAATAAGCGAAAACTAATATTAATATTAATAGAAATAAAAACAGGTCAAAAAGATATTCAGAAAGGCAGCCTGCCAGTTGGCCTAGCCTAATTTGCCCCACCGTGCTAAAAAAAGGGTTAGTAACTATTAGCCATGAGAGGCAGACAGATGGAGGCTATTAGTAGCAGCCTCTCATGGCCCTAATCTCAATTTAATTCCAACGTTCTAAGCCTCCACACGTATTGTCTTCACTTATTTGTCAAAAATTTACTTATATTCCGTGTTCTTATTATTTTCAATATTTTTTATTTTAGTTTTTTTTTTTATCTCTGCTGGTATCGAACTCGTACATACCTTTCGTTAGGTACTAACATAGATGCACGTTGCACATTCAGTGGCGTAACTTTGCAAATGGCGTCCTAATGCAAGTTTTGAAGAGACGCCCTTATTAATATTATTTTACTATCAAGGTCTTCACTTCCCGCAAAAGATGTGAGAGCTAAAAAAATAGAAAAAAGGTCTTCGCTTTTAGAAAAAGCAATCTATCAGCACAGAAGAAAACGCCTTAAATCTTTGACGCAAGGCATTAGCATTATCCGAATTAGCCTAGTTACGCCACTGTGCACATTAAGGATGGGGATTACATCGTAAATGTTTTATTTAAAACAAAGGAGGCCACAGGTTTTTTTAATTGTTGTAAAATAAAATAAATAGAATGAATATATTAGTGCATATATGTATGTGTTCAGTTACTACAATGATAAATTTGATTCGTTGCTTCTTGCTTCTCTTTAAGTATTTAGCAAAATATCGTAAAAGCTTAGGTAAGGTACTATACTCCACTTGTGAAGTTGTGACATAAATTTTGTAAGTTTATCATTTTATCATTAATTTTGAGCTTCAGAAGATTAAAGCTTAACGAGCTTTTCTTGACCGATTTTTTCGAATAGATGTAAAGGGTTTATGTTCACGATACTTAGGACAAGATATTTAATAAGGGTGCTTTCATTCATTTTACATTTCATACATATATATATAGTTGTAACCAGTAAATTTACAGCATATAAGTGATTCTAAATTTAAATATAAACAATAATCCGGCAGGAATCCGTACATATAACGAGGTATAAAAGAACACGGTTTGCCAATTTTCCTGTAGAAAGAATTTATAGTTTTCATAAATTGTGTTATTTTATGATAGTCTAGGGACACTGTCTACTTACTCGCCATGCCATTGTATTGTATATTTTTCATGTGATTTTATTGACTTGTATTGCATGCGATGCCAATTATAGTATTTTGTTAGTTGTTTTTGTTTACATTTCCGTTGTAAGACAGAAATACTTTTAGATATGTTCTTTTTTCAACCGAATATTTATTTCGTATATCAACACTTGAATTTATTAGACTGTACTTACATGTGCGGTAGGTATGTACTTCAGGTATTTTGATGCCAAATTCAAAATGGAATAAAAGCTTTTTAATTCTAGTAAGCTCACTTTTATAAATGCTACAAATAGAATAATAGCCATAGCCATAGAATAATTTCGAATTAATTATATTTGTTTTACATTTTCAAAATCGAGAACTTTTTTCTTTTTTAAAAAATTTTTGGAAATTAATCAATCGGTATCATTATATATATCGAGTATTATCAATAAAATAATTTGATTTCATTATCTAATCTTTTAAAATGTGTATAATTTTTTGTAATTTTTCAATAAAAACTTTTGGGTGCATTGATAATTTACTATAAATATCACATTAAAAATAAAATAGGTGTTAATTAATCAGTCAGTAAAAATTGCAATTTTTATTGAATAGAAGAAGATATTAAATTAAAGTAAATATATTTATAATTTCTCATTAAATATATTGGTTTTTTTTTTTTAAAAAAAAGATAGAAAAGAATTAAGATTAAAACATTGAAAAATAAATAATTTTTATAGCAAAAAATTTTCAATTATTATCGGAAAAAAAGAATAATCTTATCATCCAAGTTATCAATGCAACTGAGTTCAGAAGATAATCCTGGCGAAGTTTATATATATACATGTTTATTGATTTGAAATATATGTCACATTGAATTAAGAAACATGAAAATGAAGACGTATTTGTTATTTGGTGTTTTTATGTTTTAAACAAATTTATTTATTTACCAGTATTCCATCTAATTTCATTTTTTTTTATTATTTATAAGAAATAATACGTCTTCACAAAAATGTAAAATATTCTGAACTTCAAATACCAATGCAACATTAGCAGAGCATATTAATTGCATAATAATGATTCAATTAAAACATAGCCAAATACGTAATTGTTTTATCGTCAATAGTTTCTAAATGTACTTATGTGAAATAAATGATAAATTATTATAATTAAATATAATAAAGTATAAAAAATATTTTCTGCATTCAATAAATATGCGTACAAAATAAGTAGATTATGATTGATGAAAAAAAAATGTTACAAATAAATTAGAATGCAACCGAAAAACAATTAATTCGAAAAAAATCATTGTATCTGGGAAATAACAGCGTAGCATTTTTAAAATCAAACTGATTTTTGTTAATGAACTTTTTTCAAACATAATAAAGTTAAGGCTTAATGATGTATTTATTCAAAAGGATCTCGTTATGGTATTTATAATTATATAATTATATAATTATGTATTTTTGTTACTTAATTTACTTAAAATTTTAGGAAGAACTTTGTCGGTTTCATCATTTATTTCTACAACTAAATACAATATAAAAATAAACACTAATAATTGATATCAAAATAAAAATGATTAAGCTGAATAAATTTTCTAAAACATAATAAATAAAATAAATGAATTTTTGGGAAATGACTTTAAAATTTATTCATATCTTTTTATATAGACAGATAATCTAATATTCTAGCAACTTATCTTATTCCCAATTTATAACCACAACAAATTAATTTATCATAAACATTAGTTTTTATTCGCTATTTGTTATTTTAATTTTATTACTTACTTGTTCTTATGTATCAATTTTGAAATATCATTTCTCTTTTTTCTCTTTCAATTTTTTTTTATCAAGTACGGAGCACATACATTTGGTGTTAGCTTTTCTTAAGTCTCACGCACCTTTGTATATAATTTATATATGACAAGCAGATTAGTAACTACCTAATAGGTATATATTTTAATTGAGAAATAGGCTGACGAAAGCCTATGGTATGCTAGTTTACAACATATAATTATTTGCCAGATTTTGTATCATGACATATTAAATTTTTGAAATGCCTAGATTTAAAGGAAATTTTAAACAAAATAATTAATACAACAATCATTTGGCATATATATTTGTTTTATTATGGATGCACAAAACATGAAAAAACGGTAGGCTATCAAACAAAATTTAATTTCATAGAATACTTTGTGAATAATAGAAAATGCAGCTTTATTAAATATGTTAGGTACCTAATTAAAATATTTATTTTTCTCTTTGTCTATTTGAAAATATATCAAAAACGAACATTGGTATGAAAATATACCAAAAACCAAAATGGTATGAAAATATACCAAAATTTATGTTATTTTTACTAAACAAATTATTAGAAGTAAGCCGTTTTGCATATGTGTTGGTGTAAGAGTTTTTACAAAAGTTCCCGGCGATCGGAGCGTTGCAACGGAAATTATGGCCGCCATCTGGAATTTGTTGGTGTCTTCAGAATAATTGTTCGTTATGTTAAGGAGGTGTCGATTATGCAAACCCACCCCCTCCGATCGCTCCCTAAAAAGTGTATGCTGAAAGAATAGTGATTTAATCCAAAACTCATATGTCATCAAAAGTTTGGAGCGCTTTAGCGATCTCCACTTTATTTTTTAATTTAAAATTTTGCATAAGTTTTCTAGTACAAATTCTAACAAAAAAAATGACCAATCCAAGACCTCTGTTATACACCCTTCCGCAAGTGAATTTAAAAAAAAAATACATTTATAGACAAATATTTATTGAATGAAATAAACTAAGCTGCCAATGGATTGCGGTATACGAATACGACTTCATTTTTATTAGGAATATCACCAAAAGACCTAGAATTTTATTCTCTTCAAAATAGCTTTTAATTTCAATTCGCCCACTTAAAAAAAAGTGTTTTTGCATCTTCTACCACCAAATCAGGTCTCTGTTTCAGAAAAATAATTAATAGTAAACATCGAAAATAACTAAAATGTATAAAATACAAAATGCTGTTGGGATCAATTTATAAATAACCTGCCTCTTAAAAATAAATTAAACAATAGACTGCTGTATTAAATTAATTGATTTCAATTAATATATATTAGGGTGGTTCGTTTTTTGTATGGCAGTTCCAAAAGGTTAAATTTTTCTAGCTCCAAAAGCATTTTTAGATGTAACTGCACCTAAAACTACTATTTTTAATGTTAAGGTCCAAATTTTTTAAATTTTAATCCAGTTGAACTTGTGATTTTAGTGATAGTGTTTTTTCATCTTCTAAATTCTATAACTTTTGAAAAGCTTCATCAAACTTAGAATTTTCAATTCGCAGGATTTAATTCTGAAACTTTTTTGTATAGAAGTCAATCCGGTCAGGTCTTTACATCTTGAGATATACGAGTTCAAAGTCGAAAAAATGTCAAAAATCGATGATTTTTTCAAAAGTTTATCTTTTTACATCTTTTAAGTCCCGTAACTTTTGAATGGGTTTACAAAACTTAAATATTTTTTTTTTGTTATTCCCAGGACTAAATTGCAAAACTTTTTTCTATAGAAATCAAGCCGGTAAATCTTCTAAATATTGAGATAAATATTCGGGACTACAGTCAAAAAAATGACAAAAATCTATTATTTTTTATAAAACAACAAATTAGAGTTTGTGTTCATTAATCTACTAATATTACTATAACGCATTTAATTTTCAAATATCTGATTCGTGATACTGCGACATATAACATATTTAATTCTATTAAACCAAACCGATTTATCAATAGAAAATTTCATATGACATAAATGCGTTGTGTTAGAAAGGTGTTACGTACTAGGGTATTCCGACACCCCCCCCCCAAATTCTTATGAGAAACATTATAAAAACATTCAAAACGAAGTTTGGGGTCGATTGGTTGAGTTTCATTCCCTGCGCACCTTCAATGAAAAAAATAATATTTGCAAAAAAAAATTATTGACAGGTTTGAGTTCTATATCTACCATATATTTTTCTATAGTTAAGTGTACACAGATAGTTGTCATTCGGTATAGTTACCATTATGTGTGTATGAGAGGATTTTCATTGAAAAAAGTTTCTATAAAAAATATATCACAAATGAATAATTGGTGTATTACAATTACGTTATGCTTAAGAATTTGCATTAGGTAATATTGTTACATATATTTATATATATTTCAATATCAACATCTACAACTGAATATTTCGTTACCAATAATTCACCATATATACGGAGCACGTACTGATTTTACATTGAATTATTGGCTCGCTGTGTATGTAGATGTATTTTTTATGTATTTTTGAAAAAAGAAAAATATGATCGATTTACTTTCAGTTATAATCTATACAGAGGATACAAAACGTTATAAATTTATTTCAAAAACTGAAACCTAGGCGAAGGTATTATATAATATATATGTTACATATATACTTGCCTATTATAGAGAGATATATTTTTTGAATTTTCATTATAATAGAATAAAATGTGTGACAGAAACTCTGTTTAGTAAATTGTCATGTGATACATCATTTATCCATCAATTTATTAAAACAAAAAAAAAATGTTAAATCAATTACCTTGCATTCGTGTGAATAATGAATAATTTAGATGAATTTTCGCGTTATGAAACGTTTTTTTTATAACTAATGGATAATATTTCCCACTTTATAATAATATAATGGCAATTATGATATAGTTATCAATCATCTACTACATACTAAAACCTAAGTAATGAATATTTCATAGTTTTGTATCCTAACTTGTTTCAGCTTTAAAATACAACAATTAATGTATTTAATTTGTGATCCTCATTGAATTGTGGAAACTATTATTATTTATTTCACAAAGAAAAAAGTTAAATCTACTTTTAAGATCACTGTAATGATATCTGACAATGATTTATATTTTGTGTCCATACAAGCTTGAACAATTGATTGATTTGAAACTATTGTCGCTACCGATACCAGTTATCGAAAAAAAAAACCTATTTATCGAAGGTTATCAGCAATACTTTTGCCATATCTTTATGTTACCGATACCGATAGTATAAAATAATAATGCTGCCGACTTTCAAAATTGCTATTTATACTTTCTAAAATTTTAACTAACCGATGATTAGAAAAATAAAGAAATAATAGTGAAAAAACTTAAAACTATTGCTAATAGGAATCGTTCGCTGTTAGGGGTGGATACGACCAGAGCCGTTCCGTGGTTATCCAGCAGAAAAAAGAGATCAGGATCTGTTCAAAATAACTTCAGACTTGTGACATCAGACAGTTCTTGCATGTTAATGATTAATAGATTTTATAATTTTTTCAAATCTTATATCGAGTTTTTATCGTTATATCAAAGAATATGTACTATAGAACAGAAATATGTCAAAAATATGTCTGCAAGTTTTACTAACGCATGATGATGAGA
>JAABKK020050288.1:0-11778 GCA_011634745.2 Catotricha subobsoleta | reverse complement strand
GCCCACATTTTTCAAATCAGCTCGCATACGATTTCAACTGTTATAATGTCCTTCTATCTTTATTCTATTTCTATTGTCAAGGTAATGCGAATCATGATTCAAATTAAAGTCTCTATTTGCCGCAAATGACAACAAAAATTTCGCTTTCTAGGGATCGTTTGCTTATTATAACACACTTTCAGGGGTGGGGGAGGTTTAAAATAGTATAGGAAAACCGTGACAGTACATACATTTTTTTTAACGTGACATAGGGGGGAGGGGATTAAAAATCATCTAATTTGATGTGACATAATAAGGTAACGATCCCCGTTCTGCATTCATTACATAAAAGTATATTTTAAGACGTCTAAAATAATAAACAGTGAAATACATAAAATTCATACCATAAAGAGGTACATTTTGGGTCTTTCATATCATGATTATACTGTACTATGGGGACATAATTATATATTATTTTGCCAAAAATAGTATCTTTTTTAAGTTGTTGAAAAGAAAATAGTATGTTTTTTAAGTTAAACTACACTACCTCGATTTTTTTAAGTTTGAAAAAATTTCCCTACTTCGATTTCAAAAATGAGAAAATGACCCTACCTCGATATCCAAAATTGAACTCGTGGACAGCGCGGTTTTTTCCGCGGTATTTTTGGAGAAATTGTATCTTTTTTCACTTTTCCAAAATGAGATTTTCTACAACGTGCGTATGACGAAAAAAAAAGCCCTTCATTTCCGACAAAGTGCGAGCGACCAAAAAAAAAATTTGCCTCCCCCAAAAAACAAAATCGTGTGCATCTAAATGCTTGTAGTTGTAGCTTAGTACCAAATAACAATATGTGTAGCGGTTAGGAGAATCGCTCGGAAAAATATTTCATGCTTTGCTTTATTTGATTTCAACTTTCAATAAACGATCTCTCCGCTTTTATTATGAAATTCGTATTACGAAAGAGGTAAGTTTGGATCAATAATAATAGATGAACTATTCGTTATCTTTAGATACGAAAGATCTTTTGGATTATATAATTTATAATATTATTATTTTTATTATTTTTTTGAATTGGAATAATGGTTAAAATTAAAAGAAGAAATAAAGTTATAGTTTAATAAAAGTGGTTGTTCATAAAAGACGTCACGCAGTTTTTACACTTTTTTGATACCCTCCCCCCCTATGTCACAGTTGGTCACGTTTTAGCGTTTTATACCCCCCCCCCCATAATTCGTACGTCACAAAGTATTTTTTTTTAAATTGGTTTTAAACCTCATCTTTAGGTTAAGTGACTCGACTTTCATAGTATTCTAAATTTTTGTGATTAGTGCTATTTTCCCGTTTTATATACGGATAAGCTGTTTTCCACTTAATAAACTTTGATATAGAATTTGATTATCAATCCTACATTTAATTTATCCATTTTCGATAACACTATGCACAAATAACTATATCGCACATTTTGTGTAATTTCTAATACAAGATGTCACTGATATTGCATAAAAATTTGTTGACTTATGTCTTAAAAATAAGTTTTATTTTATAAAAATGTTTCTCAAAACATTGAAAGATAAAATAATATTTATAGCTGAATTAATAAAAATAAAGGAACATTAGAAACTATGAGAATACATAGAAAAACAGAAAAAAATTGTTTATATCGTATAAATATAATGGATATAAGATTTTTTTTATATAGTGGACGTAACAATATAATAAACACCCCCTCCCCCTGTTAATATTTTGTCACATTTAGTCACAAAATTCCAGACACCCCCTCCCCTCTCAGTGCGTGACGTCTTTTATGAACAACCCCAACCCCAAAAGCAAAAGAAAAATATTATCTTATTACAATACATTGGTTGGTTGATTTCAAAGTTATAGTTAAAAATGCAGAGTAAAATATGAAGTCAAGTCAAATCTGATTCAGTGTTGCATAATTTACCGGTAAAATATAAATGGCAAATTAACCGGTCAATTATGTGGTTAATTAACCGTATTTTACGTCAAATACGGTAAAATAAAAAATAAAAAATAAATTATTTAATTAACATTTTTAATCGAAATTCATGTATTTATTATTGGATGGATGACAAGGGGCGAGTCACACACTCAGCATGTAGGCTTCAAGGGCCCGTTATGCTTCCCCGAAAAAAAGTTTATTTTTATCGCTCGGGTCCATAAATTCAGTGGATTCGATGGGATCCATCCACCATCTCAAGGCGTCTGGAACTAGGGATGAAGTTCCAGATCTTTTGGATTGGTGACGATTTAATAACTCCAGAGTTGATGGTTGACCTACCAAAACTTTGGAGTCTAGAAATTTGAAAGTAAGGGCACGATGCACGAACAAACGAAATGTTCCGCCGTTTCTTCCTCTTGGCCGCAGAAGTCGCAATCTGGGTCATCTCTGACACCTATGCGATTTAGGTGGCTGTTGAGGGAATAGTGACCTGTTAGGATTCCCACTATCATTCTTATTTGGGTTCTTTTGAACCCGATTAGGTCTTTAGTGGTTTTAGGGCTTGGACCGCTCACGAAGAGCTTCGCCTTCCTACACTAAGCTGAGGAATTCCTGGCTTCTTGGGGGCTGTGAAAAGCCCATTTCTTAATGATGTATTTATTATTAATAAAGAATGTTATTCAATTTGAAAACGTAAATGAATTTTATTTGATTATGTAAATAACTAAAACCAGATCGATTAACCAGATCGATTAACCAGATGGATTAACCAAAATCAACACTGACCAAAACACTAAGACTAAGAGTGATTGAGTTACCAAATCATAGAACTGATCAAACCAATCATATATATAAAATATACCTGCGCTGCGCTGTGAATTTTGAATATAATTCGTAAATATTAGTAGTTACTCGTGTACCAGAACCTACATCAAATTAAAAAAACGGTTATCAATTGCATATTTACAAATGCAAGTAAAAAAATTGTTTAAATTTCATTATTTTGAACTGTATACAATCACAATAATTAAATTTTGGAAGTTATTTAATAAATAAATATTTATAAAAATTTACCGGTGAATTAACCAATCGGTTAATTAACCGTGCAACACTGATCTGATTACAGCTATACATCATATATTATATACTTCCAACATTTGAATTCTACGAGAATTAGAATACCATCAAAGTATATAGCTTATAATGTGTAATAAAACACCACACCATAGCTAATGGATGGGTAAGTTATATATCGAAACAGATGTTGGGTTAACGGTTAATAAATCCGAATTGTCGTCTACAACTGCCATTAGTGTTCCAAAAGATTTTATAGTAGAAACAGTGTCTCTGTTATCTTGAAAGTGTACGGATAAATAATTAGTGAGCGCACTGAAATCAAATTCTATAAATGATTTACTAATTAATTAATGTCAGTTTAAAATATCTTTCATTCATTTATCACATAAAACCAATGACTGAAGATTATTTTCGACTAACATTTTTGTGCAGAAAAAAAGAAGATAACTAACTGTATATAAATAACTATATAGCATAGTGTACAATGTTAATTATTGTGTCCATTTTTTCTAAAATGAATTTTGAACAGCAAATTTACTGTTTCGACAGATTAGCTAAAGCCCACTAAGTCTGATATTTATTTTTCGATAATTTATTGAAGATACAGAAATTACGTCATTTATTTTTTTAATTTTTTTTTTAGATAGTGTTTTTGGTGTTTAAGCGTCTTAATGGTCAAAAAGTGTTACTTTTTCTACGCAAGAAAATTGTATAAGATATCCGCCGTCATACTTGTATTACATTAATTTCAAATAATCAGTAATGGTAGTGGGGGTAGCTGATTGTGAAATTAACCCAATAATAATTTAGTGTTAATTTGGTTGGCGCGAAAAATAAGAATTTTTTGTTTTATCATGATAGAGATTTTTTATTTTAATAATATTTTTCATTTCATATATATTTTCATATTTAAAAGTAAAAAAGAAATATGAACACAATTACTTATCTGACTTAGATACAATTAGTGACGGAAATTAAAGGATAAATCTGGAAAAATTGGATATATACCTACTAAGATTTATTGTAAAGTTTCGATTATCCCATATAGAGATCTTTATGATCTTATAGTACGATTCTGAAGCAATTCCATAATTATATATCGGACAACAATGTTATTTTCTTCAGAGCAGAAATGAAATTTCCTCGTCATTATAAGTCTACATATTTATTCTAGTTTTTCAAATATATTTTGTGTAAGTGCTTTCTGATTATAAACAATTTATTTTTTTAGTTTTTTTTTTTTTACTGGTCTTACAGCATGTAATGATATAATTATTGCTGTAAAGTTATTAAAAAAAAAAAGAAGAAAAAATAATGCTCAGCTATCAGAATTTAATCACATTATAGTAATAAATTATTCGTGGCTTAAACACTAAAGACACAATTCTGGTCACATCTTTCTACGTGTAAAAATAGTTTAACTAGCATCTCGAAATTTCGAGATATTTTTTATATACATTTACATATATGTATTATATATATATATAAATACATATAAAATATAAGTATATGAGAATATAGTTCCTACATCAATTTTATTTTGAATATTTTATAGTATAGATTTATTGAACATCATTAATCTTCTTTGACAAACATTTTATTTATTTCTTTGTTTTTTTGATGGCTTTTCGGTACAAAATGAAAATAAATTGACCGTTAAACTATCAAAAAAATAAGGATAAATTATCAACAACAAATCAATCAGATACAAACAAATATACAATATTAATAAGATTAAACTATATTTTACTTATAATTTATGTCTTATTTTTCTTTTATTTTTTTTGCAAACAGAATAACCGGCAATCAAAATGAATATTAATTGATAATTTATTTGATATTACTATATTTATTACATCTAGTTTACAGCAAGTATTGTGTTACTGGTTTCTCGAAAATTCGAAATTTTTATTTTTTCAACACCTAATTTTTACTTAAAAACGTCTGCTTGTCTGTAAGTACTTATGCACGCCGACATCATTACCTTCATATTTTATTTTGAAAAACAGCAAAAAGCAAATAATTCATAATAACACATTTTTATTAATAATTTAATAGTGATTTGAATTATAACGAAAATGTCTTTTTTTTTTTCTTTTTAAATCTTAGTTACACATTATTTTGAAAATGTATTAATAAAGTTATAAACACTTCATAATACTATTCGATTAAGTTTTAATCATTCTTTTTATTATCAGAATCTTGATTGTTTTTATTTTTCGTGGAATCAAATGAATCAAAATCGTCGCTGTTACCGGTCTTTTCTTGATTTAATATTGATTTCTCACCCCCAAAATCAGTTGGTGGTGAAATATTTTCTGATAAATGAAGCGATTTTAATTGATCGGTACTAAGTACATCTCCGCCATCCGTATTTAAATTTCTGTCATTATTGTCATTACCCTTGGAAATGGTTTTATAAATAGACATTGCGTGTCCAACCAAAGAAGTAATATCACCAACATTTGATGGCAGTATCAGCGTATTATTTGTGCGAGCTAATTTATTAAATGCGCTAACATATTGTTCAGCTACAAATAGCGAAGCAGCATTTTTACCATCTTTTAAAGCTAGCCTATTAAGAAGGTAATGAAATATTAAATTGTTTGTAATCACTTAATATATGAATAGATAATTAGCTCACGATCGCGATATAATAGATAATCCTTTTGCTCTAGCGTCAGCTACCGCTAACATTGCTGCGGCTTCACCATTAGCATGATTTATTTGTTCCATGCGTTGGGCCTCTGTGAATTGAAATCAACAGTTAACAAATAAGATTCTGAATTGATATATTTAATTTATTGGGAACCATGTATTAGCTAGCGTAACACCAGCACCCAGTAAATTAATTAATTAATTAATTAAATTAATGGCATAAATAAAAATATGTGTATTTTGCTGTACCTGACGCTAAAATTCTAGATTGCCGTTTACCCTCAGCAACATTAATGTCTGCCTCTCGGACTCCCTCTGACTCCAAAATAGTAGCTCGTTTACGACGTTCTGCTTCAACTTGCATTTGCATGGCTTCATGAACTCGAGTAGGCAACTGAATACAAGTATAATTAGAATTCAAAACATGTAAATCATTCGGTACAAACACAAAAATAAATTGTTTCTCTTACTTTTATATCTCTAATTTCGTACCGGAGACATGTA
Organism: Catotricha subobsoleta; assembly: GCA_011634745.2. Classification (NCBI taxonomy): domain Eukaryota; kingdom Metazoa; phylum Arthropoda; class Insecta; order Diptera; family Cecidomyiidae; genus Catotricha; species Catotricha subobsoleta. The sequence goes on along the minus strand of JAABKK020050288.1, from coordinate 5,596 downwards.
ATTCCCCACGCAGCGCTAGCCTTATTAATCGAATCAACTATACTAACATTTAAGGATTCACGTTCTCTAAATACTTTGTCCAATGACATTTTACCCAATTCCGATCTCATTGTTGTTTGTGCTAATTGAGTAATGGCAAATTCTGGATCTTCAACGCCATATGAAGCTATTTATGTTTTTAAAAAAATAAAGAAACTAATTTTTATTAAAACACTATAGAATATCAAAATTATTTTTTATAAATAAACGAATGTTACCTAGGTACGGATCTAAGATTCGAAGATATAAAACACCATCAATTCCTAATGTCACATTATCAACTGTGATTGCACTCTGTTTGGGTACATCAATTGCAATTTCCTTCAAGCTTTGTACATATTTAACGCGATCAGCTATTGGTACAAGAATATTCAAACCAGGTTCTAATATTCTATGAAATTTACCCATTCGCTCGACAACCCACGCCTATTTGAAAAAAAAATAATAATAATATTAAATAGGTATGTAAATACGAAAGTACTAGTAATTTAAAAACAATATAATGCAAACCTCTTGCTGTGGCACAAATAAAATCACTGTATTGAGTGGAGTTGAAGCTTTATACCTTACTGATAAATATTCTCCATTTTGACCAGAATATCCATATGTTTGTGGTTTCTAAATAAATATAATAAACAAAAAGATTTTTAATTATATTATTTTAGTTTTAAATCATTGCCATTGAATAGTGAATAGCTACTAACAAAAAGCAATCTTTTATATGTTGTAAGTGGTCTGGCCATAGCTGAACGAAACATAATTTTAAATAATAGCTGTACTTGAAATCGTTACCAATTGCAATTAATTTTATAGAATTTAGATATATTTACGAGTGCATTAAAAAATAAATAGAATTATTTTTATGACACCTGAAACTATTATTGTATGAAATACTACTTATTTCGTGAAATCCGGCAAAATTACATGCAATATGTGTTAAATGTCATATAAATCGAACCAATCATACATAACCTTTATTATATTTGGTGGTGAATATTTATAAATTTGTCAAAATGTGAATTGAGCCATAAAATGTTAACCCTAGCATAGCCCTTTGTTTCCATGCAAGACGAAAAAGCACGATCGCAAAATGTTGTCTGCTTTGATTGCATGAGAGCAAGCGAAAGGTACGGGTTTTATTTTGTCTCATTCACACCAATGCAATTAAAGCAAAAAATTCTTCCGACCGTACTTTTTCGTCTTTGACAGTTTCTTCATATAAAATATGTCAAAATCTACCCAAATCGTTGCATTCGTTGCTTAATTCAACGAATATAATGTGGGCTTAAGTACACGGGTTTTAGATAAAAACAATAAATGTGTGTTTCTTTACTCTGTAACTGTGCGCAGCGTTTGAACACGAATAGACATCATTATCTGATTTACAAATTAATTTTTAGTGATTGAATAAATATAAATTTAACTCGAAATTTAATATAACTTTTCGTGTTTAATTATAATTACATTAATTTTATCAAAATGTTTAATCCCGCATTACTATCGAATCTCAATCGCAATAATAAGGCACGTTTTAATATGAACATTGCACCAATGCCGTTTCCAATTCAGAGCCTCATGTACCCAATTTTCATACAACCAATATTTATAACCAATATTGAATCATTTAATAAATATTATTGGAATACATTAGTATTGCAACAATACCATCAAAATATGATATGGCAAAACTTTTTGCGTCAAAATTTGCAAAATACCAGAGCGGGCATCGTAACTTTTAGAGAAACGCGAAACGATTTTGTAAGTGTTCAACATGAACTATTAACATCAAATAAAATAAAAGCTTCTAATGAAGAAGATAAATCGTTAGAAGATTCAAGTAAAAAAAAATTTATTAACAATAATGAAGCCTCGAATTTAAAGAATGGAAATTACAAACAACAAAATAAAATAGAGATCAAAAGCGAAAAAATTGTGACATCCAATATAAAGGAATTAGAGGAAAATAAAAAAGATAACGCACTTGAAGATGCTAACCAGCAAAATACTGATAACAATATTAAAAATTCGAATTCAAGGTATCGAAATGACAAAAAAATAAATAAAATAGAGATCAACATGAAGAAATTAGATTGTGAAGTAACGACACCATATACAAGACAATTTATTGAAAATAATGTAAGTGAACAAAAAGCATTAGATGTGGAAGTAAACTTGCCAAACTCAACAGCGGTCTCTCAAAATACTTCCAGCTCAGCTCAACCAAGTTTAAAGTTAAGACTTCAAATGTTGCTTGAAGAGTTTGACAATGATTCTCTAGACGTAAAAAATGTAATTCATATCTTCTAAATGTAGTTAATTGAAAATATCAGTCGTTTAAATTGATTTGATTTTTTATTTTTTTTTTTTGCTGTTTCAACTATTAGGATGATGATGATTCAGTATGCACATTCGCCATTCCGAAAAATGTTGTCATGCCCACGTATGGAACAAAATTCACGTATGCAAGCATTTTTAATGACTTTGAAATGAATACAATGATTTCAATAAATGTTACCGAGGTTAGTTTAATTTTCAATCCAAAGAGTTAAAAATATACTACGGTAATTGTCAGTCCAACTATGGCGCCATACTTTAAATAATTTAGAAAAACCAGAAAATTTGATACCAATTAATATATCAATATTTTATTTTTGCTTGTTATCTTTCGAACAGATTAACAGCCCCTATAAATTTTGGTTCCATATTCAAAAGGACTGTAATGAGTTGGACCCATTGATGGATAATATTGAGTAAGTTGTTATGCAATATCTTTAATAACAATTCTGTAAAGAATAATAAATTAATAAAAATAAAAAATTGGTATACAGGAAATTTTATAGGAATTTAAAAAAAGATGCCATGGCATTACGGTCAGCTGATATTGAAGTTGGGCAAATATGTGCAACATTATTTAGAAATATATGGCATCGTGCGGAAATTATTGCTGTTTATCGAGAAAAATATTCGGTTAAGGTACTTAACTATTATAGATTTCTTATTTGGTTTTCTACGAATACAAAAATGTTATTAATTTTTTTATTTTAATGTATAATTTTTATTTAAAGGTTTTGCTGGTGGATTATGGTACAACTGACATTGTACCCGAAGGTGATATTAAATTTCTATTCAATGAATTTGCTGTACTACCTATTCAGGGTATACGTGGTTGCTTGGAATATGTTAAACCTTTGAATTATCGATGGACTCGTGCAAATTCATTATCATTTCTAAATATGGTATTGGAAAAAGATTTATGTGCAAGAGTGATTAATGTTAATCGCGAGGTAATTTGATTTATTATTAAAAATTGAAAATTAGCAATTAGAAATTTTTATTTCTTAATTTTTACTACTTTCTTGATATTTTTCGCAAAAGTAAATTATTTCTACTTTATTAAGATATTAAATTTTTCATAAATTTCATATTATTCTGACATTTCTTGCATGTGATTCGTTTAACTTTTATACGTATAACCCATACATTCTAATTAAAACTTTTGTTGAACTTTGTTTCATTGCAAATTTGCAAAATTTGAACATTTCATGAAAACTAACATCCCTGCACGTGTTGTCGATTAATCGAAAAAGTTAACAAACAGACCGAATTTTTGGTAATCTAAACGAGTAGAATATGATTTTTTTTTATAATATTATTTGGATGCATTAACAATATTTAACATACCTTAATTAATAAAATTCTCTTCCGAGATATTTTTTGAGTTCTTTCGTCATCATTTTTTCGACATTTTTACAACCAAATCTATAAATGGACCATTTCACGGAAATGTACCCTAAGTTACGAATTATTTAGTAACAATTTGCCTTACTACAACCTCAATGGTGCAATTTCTAAATTATTTAGAGTTCTAACTTAGAAAATGTATATTTTTAGTTTATATTCTACCAAATTATTATCATAAAATTCGTAACTTACGTTACATTTCTGGAATGCCAAAATATGGATTCGTTTATATTCGAAATATAGATAAATCTATATTTTAACTATATATATATAAAATTATAATTATTTGTTATAGGCTCAAGTTGTGCACGTCACATTACTAGACAAAGAGAAGAATACTTTAATTCATCAAGCATTAATTGATAAAAAGCAAGCAAGCTATATTAAATCGACCTTATTACACCACACCTGATTTAGTTTTATTATTTTTCTACAAAATTTAATTATTTTACTACTTTTAATAAACAAGTTTGAAGTTTAATAACATAATAGTTTTTACACCCGTTGAAATTTTTTAAACTAGCTAACAATTTTCTTATTGAAATATAATTGCAATAAACTGTGTACTACCTAAAAACTGTAAACATATTGTTTATACTCGTATATCTCCATAACTTTCTTTCCACAGGAGTCTGTCTTAATTTTGTACCTGCTGTTTATTGAAAATCATGTATTATATTCAAAAAAAATGTATTTTTCTAAGTTTTTCAATAAACCGTGCACAGCAAGGCTTATGTTTTTTGGCACCATTATTATTTGTGCGCTTACCACAGACAATTTTCCACAAAATGATTTCAAATGTTTCATTCTGAAGGAATTGATGGAATTTTGAAGGGCTTCAATTCCAAGAAAATCGAAAAGTCTTCAATAACAGTGGGTGGTTTTTGGGTGAAGGGATTCATAAGGATCCAATTTATGTCAATTATTCCAAAATCACTTCAGACAATTTTCCACAAAATGATTTCAAATATATTCCATATTTATTTTGCTGAAAAAGAAAAAGACTTTTAATAACTATCATCAGAGCCATCTATATCAAATGTACTACTGTGGGTAATAACAACAACAAAATATGTATGTACGTACATTGCTTTGCCCGAAGGATAAGTGGTGCCTAGCAGAATTTTTCAAAACGAAAGCATAGTACAATAACTATAAGTAGGTGACCTCTTTTACTCTTGAAGAATGAAAATTTTACGCATTTCTTACTCATCTTGCTCACTTCGCACTAATTTTTTTTAATGCGTATTCTTTCTATCGCATTAGTAACATGTTGACAGCTTAATGTCCCACGAGAAGGAGCGAAAGATTTCAGATTTTGAGAAAATCGTTTTTGAGAGAAAAACACGAGAAGTCACCTACTTATAGTTATTGTACTATGACGAAAGCATGAAAATTTGTACTGCCACTACCGAAGATTCTGTTAACCAAAAAAAAATGTTCTATGTCTATGCTCCACACAAGTTTCTAGGAACTTGACTTGAAAAATTGTGATTCACAATTTCTCTAGTCAAGTTCCTAGAAACTTGTGAGTATGGGCATTCAAAATATATTGTTCTTAAAAAAAAATGGTATAATTAATTTAAGGAAAATTTACACCCATTGATAATATTTTCATACTAATTAAAACTGAAATAAAAAATTTAAATTATTTATTTTGATTTTATTGGTCAGAAAATATGATCATTGATTATGGGTGGTATTTAAATGGCCAGTAAAAAAAATCAAAATGGTCAGTTAAAAGATTGAAGCAGTCAATAACGCATTTTACGGTATAACTCGGTCAACGAGCTATTCACAAAGACCAAATGATAAT
>JAABKK020050276.1:0-39688 GCA_011634745.2 Catotricha subobsoleta | reverse complement strand
TCCCAAAATATGTGAAATAGTGATGATGAAATTTACATGTAAATCATCACTATTTTGTCTGAATTTTTTTATATGAATCTGTCATATATTGCCACCCCCTGGTATTAGTAGGGAACACTCAATTGATCTTTAACAATATTAAATGAAGAACATAATCCTTTCGTACAATGAATTGTTTTATATTTTGTACGGAAGAATGAGTTATGTTTAAATGAATTTCTGTCATACAAATCTTTTCTGCAGACTAGAATTTGTTTATCTCAAGAATCTATTGTTCAGCACAACAATGTGTAACCAAAAAAGTTTTCACCAAAATGGCATACATAATTCCAGCCAGCACACCGATCAAAAATATTTTTTTTTTTCATTAGTATTATCACTGTTATAAACCCATTCCAACTTCTACTAACTTACTGAAAACTATTGTTCGTCATTATATCTTACCGCAGTCTTTCACATCAATTTCGATATTAATTCCCTTCATTTTCTCGTTTTTTTTTTTATAATTTTATCAAGAAGGCGACTTTAAAAAGCATTGGGGAAAACATAAAAATTAAAATATTTAGGTGGTATCCAACTTTCACTAGCTTTCTTCATATTGCTTCAATCACAATAAGTATAACCGTTCAAAATATTATCCGAATTAAGACTTTATTAAAAGATTTTTATGAATGCGTGTTGGCAATGATGATTTTTTAGAATTGATTTTATGAAGCGTAAAATTCTTTCGTTTGCTTTCATTCCATACTTTTCTCATAATAATAACATTTAAGCATTTCTTGAGTGGATAAAATAAAACAAAATGAAAATATTCTACCCTTCGGATTCAAAATAAACAGAGAATAAGAGAACGCGGTTATTTTCTGCTTCGTTTTCTTTTATTTAAAAATAAGTAGAGAACAAAAAAAATTATATAATATATACTTGTAGAAAAGAAAAATCAAAAATGTATATAAATCCAAAATAGAAAAAAATATATATATATATTCAATTGCAATTTTCCCATTTTCTACTTCTTTTGTTCGCTCAAATTTTTTTAAAAGATATCTTTTTTCTTTTTTATTTTTATTTTATTTTTATTTTGAATAAAAATAATAATTCTTATTTGACTTATTTATTGTGCGGTTTAAGATATTATCGATTTCTTTGTGTATTTGTATGCGTTTTGTGGCGGAAAATTTTATTTGCTTTTCTGTAAAAATTTTAAACGAGGAGAAAAAAAAAGATTAAATGAAAAGGACAACATAAAATGAATTTACCTTTTAAAGCTTAAAGTAATAATTATTTACGCAATAAATCAGAATATATGGCTGTGTTTGTTGGTCGTTATTTTAAAATAGAATTGGTTTTGTTTGTTTGTGGCTTAATTTACTATTTTATTGTTGAGTCCCGGGTATTGGATATATACTAATTAGTTAGTATTTATCGTACCTGTGTAAAATATGTAGAATTTAACGATAAAGAGCTGTTCAAAAACATATTCGGTATGTTGTAAGTTACAATTGAATTTTACTAACATTGAAATAAATATCTTTCTCGTGTCTAATCAACAATATAAAGAAAATAAATGTTTTTTTTTTTAAACATAAAAAGACATTGTACCGTTAATTTTGTATACGAAATAAAAAACAAAAACTAAATTAACATTCAATTGTACTTAATTGTATTCGATTGATCGGGCATTTCGAACTTTTAATGAATTAGAAAAATATTGCTTGTAAATAAAAATATCCAAATTGAAAACGGTTTATTTTAATATACTTACAGAGAAGCCATGAGTTTACAAAAAAAAAAGAAGAAAATCTAAATAATTTAAGACTTGAATGAATAAAAAAAAAAATGTAATTTTTAAATGGAATACAAAATAATGATTGGCGGTGTATTTGAATCATTTCATGTATTCCATTCAAAACATTTTTGTATTTTAAATGAATAATAATGTGTCTATGTATATAATGTATATGTGTGTCTTTCACGTTTCTGGCTATAAGGTAGAAATAAATATATAGAAGATGAACAGCTGAAACTGAAAATATACATGAATGCATCGCAATGCAACAAATGCTTTCTTAATTAAAGTTGCCAGACCAATGCATAACAAAAAGAAACACAGAAAAATAGTAACATCAATATGTATATAATATCAAATAACCTATATCTTTGCATTGTGTGCTGTGTGTGGTGAATTGATTTTTTTTTCTTCGTTATTTTTTTTTTTTTGTAATATTTTTTTCTCTTTATTTTACCTTTCTTATTTCATACAAACACTATTTATATATATCATGTCCGTATTGTATTCTCGACACAATGCCATATAAGATAATGTAAAAAGTCGTCGAAATGTGTGTCTGTATATTATACAATTAACAACGTCAACGAACTGAACTCAACTAGTATATAAATATAATATAAATATATCTGTTCATAAAACTATTTCTATATTGTAAAACAAAAAAAAACAAAACAAAAAACAAAACAAAAAAACAAAACCGCATTCAATGCAATATTGTAAGGTACATATATTATATAGGTATTATTATAGTCGCGCCTCACAATCGTAACATAACATTGAGAATAAGAATATATAAATAGAAACATTTATACAACAAAAACAGACATATGCAGCCAGGGTTGGAATAATGCAAAAAAGGAATAAAATTTCTCAAGAACTTTTAATGTTAAATGAAACTATATATGTAAATAAAAATGACAATTTTCCAAATTGTTAAATCATTGTCATTTCATTTATATTAATCGATTTCGGTTACAAGTCATAAATTTGTTAGGAATCAAAGGCAAAAAACTTAAGATCCGACCCATGCTGGTAGAAAAGTGGTAGACCAAAAGTCAGTCCAAATAATTAAACGGTATGGTTTCCGAGAAAATACAAATAAAAAAAAATTCTGGACAAATTAAAAGTTTTATCTACATTTTATATATGGCATGCATTCAGATATGAAAAGTTCTGCAACAATTTATAAATCTTATTAAAAATAAATAAATAAATTTACTGCCAACCCTGATTAAGAACACACACTCACCAAAAAAATAAAATGATAAAAAAGGAACTGGTTTTACTAACTTCTTGTTCTTAGATCGAAAAGAAAAACATTAAACACAAGTTTTCTTGTGGTGTTATTGTTGTTGTTGTTGGTGTTAGTAGATGTTATAAAAAGATGATAGCATTCTGATGTATTTGTGTGAATTGCTCGTAGTTTGTATATTTATAAACTAGATGTCAAGTATCGTACCTTCATTCTGTGTTATTTAGTTTACCAAATAAAATGAAAAATAATAATAAAAACAAGAGAAGAAAATTTGATCCAGAATTTTACAGCTGTTTAGTGATCTTGAGTTTGAATATATATGCTTTGTTAATTTTCTAAATATAAATTAGATTTTGGTTGCAGTCATTGTTATACAGCTTATAGAAATTAGAAAAAAAAGAGATACAGGACGATATTTCATCTTTCATTCTTTTATTTTTTTAAATATGTATATTTTATTTCAAAACGTGTCTGTTACAATTTCTTAATATAAATTTAATTGAGTTTCCAAAAATATTTATTCCAATTTTATAATTCTGTAAGTAAATATAAATCAGTCTCCTCAGTTTGTAGTTCTTCGTAAATAAATACACAAATATTTAAAGAACTTACTCATTTTTGAATTTTAGTTTTGTTCAATAATATTAAATCTTAATAAAGGCACTTAAATTATCGTTTGGGGTAGGGATGCAACAAATAGCAAAATTATTCGACCAAACGCCGGATATCGAATATTCGGCTCCGACTGCAAAAACCATCCGAAATACGAATAGGCTGAATAGTCGTTAGAAATTTACAACTTACATGATAATACATTTATAATTTATTCAAATTACATTGAAAACTGAAATATTCTAAAAAAAATCATTTCGATTGGTTATATTCAGTGGGATATTGTCAAATACAGTTGTTTCTAGACAATTTAAGATTTAATTTTTAATTTTTAAAAAATTTGTGAAGGTATTTTATGAATTTTTTCAATATTTTTAATTAATTTGTTATATGCAGTGGGATATTGCAGAATGCATTTGTTTTTATACAATTTATAAATTTAATTTTAATTTTGTAACTATTCGACTTTCGATCCGGTATTTGGATAGTATAGTATGTCATATATTTCTGTATTCGGCTTGTGCCAAAACTACTATTTGTTGCATCCTTAGTTTTGGGTTTTTAAACTAACTCCTGACTCCCCAGCTTATCGTATATTATGTCAATGTTTCTATAATTTTTAAATTTAGTTCACGCGAGCATAATACCATTTTATTTTACTTTTTGGTGCCAGTGCCTACCATAAATTTTATTTCATTTTATATGCATTCCGCAAATTAATCATCATCATAATTATTATTATTGTTGTTGTTGTTGTTGTTGTTGTTATTTTTTTTTTTAATGAAGCAATTAGGAACAATTTGATTGTTTGTGTGACTGAAGTGTGTGCATTTTATTTCTATTGTTAAGTTTATCTCAATTTTCAATCGAATATCTTTTTTAAGAAATCACAAATTTTGTTTATTTCTTTTTTTTTTTTGGTTTCTATCATTTGGTTATAATACTAATTATGTTTTTGTTTGTATTAAATAAGCAGGCTTTCGTCTCTTAAAATAACTTAATTAATTAAGAAAAAACAAAATACAAAATACAAAAAATTGAAATAATAAAATAATAATTCTATTATGAATTGTGGTCATGCAATTTATTTAAAAAAAAAGTGATTCGAAAATTTAAAAACACCACAAAAAAACAAAACAGTTTCAATGTTTGTGGTGAACAATAAATTTTACTTTTTTTTCTTGATTTTCTGTTGATTTAAACAATTAAATTAACAAAATAAAATAAAAAAAAATAATAATAATAAATAAAATAAAAAAAAGTAATGAGTGTTGATTATCCAAAACTTATCGGAATGAATAAAATACCGCGTTTGTATTTTATGTTGTGGAGTACAATATTCATTTTATTAATTGTTGTTGATTTAAACGTTTGTGAATATGAAAATACATGGAATTTTTATTATGAACAACCCTGTTGTGGAAATGTAAATGGGCATCATATAAGACATCACAGAGGTAACTTTTCTGACAAATTATTAAATATTGTCTATTTTAAAAATGCTATGACAGTTAGTTTAATTTATTTAAGCATCAGATTTAATTAAAATATCATGACAAATTATTTTATTCGGTCCCCTTTTCTCTCACTCAAAAAAAAAAAGAGAAAGAAAAGGAGATTGGAGTTTGTACAATTAATTGCTTTACAAATAGCGCAAGGAAAATGTTGGGCTTATGATTATGTGGCAGAAAAACGACGTACAAATTTATAGAATATTAACAACATTACCCTCTACTATTTTTCTACATCTTAAATCGCAATAAGAAACATAACATTCATCTCCATCCTTCCGTTGCCATCAGGCCCATCAAAAACAAATTATTATACAATAATATACATCACATCATCACATCAACTTCTATAACCAAGACACGCACTACACCCATTCCAAGCAAAGGTGCTATAGATATTAATATATATTTTTCATCCATACATCCATCCATCCATCCAACCAACCAACCAACCAACCAACCATCCATATTATGTAATAAATAAAATACAGACGATGATTGATGATTGATGTTCCTCTCTAGTTCTATGTGCTCTGTATAATATTGTAGTGTTACTTAAAGTAAGATCTGCTCCATCACATAACATCATATGTTGACTACGGGCAACAATATTATTATTATTGTTATTATTATTATTTTTTTTTTGTTGTTGCAAAAACATGAGCAGATGAAACAACAAGAAAAGTAACTTTAACAACTTTACTCTAGCAGTGTATTACATTATGTGAAAAGTACGGGAAAAATTATGTGTAGATATCTAACTAGACGTAATGATTTCAACAAAATATAAAAAAAAAAAAAATTGAGGAAAAAGGATGTATTTAATAAGTCAAATGATGTTGCAAAAATGGTTATTTGTAATTTTAATTTGTAAATGTGCGGCTTTCAGCATAGAATTCCTAAGGGGAAGAAAGTTATAAAGGTATTTATGTTCTGGCTTCTGGCTTAGTTACATTTACTTTTATAACGATCTATCTCCTACGGAAAGTCTTGTGAATTGCCATTTTTACTTTTAATTATATCTTTATTGACATTCACGACTTTAAACTCATATTGGGTTATTTTAATGTATTTTTAAAGCATAATACATTTTTTTTGTCGTAATTACAAATATAGCATATTTTAGCATAAATTAAAGGAAGAATCAAATTAATCAAATGAGTTTATTTTAGAGTGATCAGATAACTCATTAACGGCACGTTTAAGTTTATTGGTGACTTCAGTTATACATATAAACATAATATTTTGAACTCGCCAAATCACGCTATTTTCAAAATAAATTTAAAAATTAAACTTATTTAGTTTTTGTGATTTATTTGCTAACATAAACAAAATATATGTATTAAGTATTACACAAATTACAGTTCGGTCTAAATTGCTTTTCAAAATTTTGGTGTGAATTAAAGAGCTCCGTTTATTTCCATTAATTGATATTTTTATAACCTAATTTTACAAAGGAATCACAACAATATTTATAGGGGACTTATGAATTAAGACTTACATTATTTAACCTAATCATATTCTATGTTGAGATTGCAGTAAATGAATATTTATGAAATTTTATGCCATTTTTGAAAAGTTTATATATGTATAGTTTTAAGCACGAAAACTTACTTATTAATTTACGAAAAATGATCTAAATTTGATCTTTTTTGGTGATCTATATCTTTTTATTTCAGTGGTCTGACATTTTGATATAGATCTTTTTGTTTTATCCCAACACTGTAACTGAAATACCGAAGAACAAAATTCAAAACAACAATTTATTTATTTACTTTTATGTTTTATCTTAACCGAGACTCAAAATTTTCGTATGCTTAAATGTTTATTTTGTAGGTGTATTTTTAACTGTGTAAATATAGAAAAAATTAGCACGCTTACGCTGGAATCTTACATTTTTCTCGCTACCGCTGATGAAATTTTTTACTGGAGGCAAAAATTAACGCTGATCATCAGCGGCGCTATCAATCCCTCGTTTATATGATAATCTTCTATTCTTTCTATTGCATAATTTGTTAATTTAATGTTCTGTCCATTTGTGATTAGACAATTGGCATATAAAATAGATGCATTAAAAGTTTTTGTTTGCTTAAAATAATATCCTCAAGTATACTGGTGGTAGATATTAATAAAGATAAGTGCCTCTATTGCTATTAGTAATAAGATTGCCTTTGTGTATTGTCGAAGATTCGTTTATTAAGTTTTTTTTTTGTTATTGATAACGTGCTATTTAGTTCTTGTCTGAAATTAGAAATAATATAAATGTTTAAATGATGAATTTTATTATATGAATAAAAAATTTAACTTATATTCGTTATTTCATATTTTCAATTACCCAGCCAAAATAGTGAAAGAATATTATTTATAAAAATTAAATTAAATTAAATTAAATCTAAATGCAAAACATACAATGATGCATCATTGCTATATTTTATATGCGGTTAAATGTATATTTATTTATTTTTTTTTTTTTTTTTTTTAATACCATTTAGATTTACCTATTTTTTTGAACATGCAATAAAAATAAAATGAATATTGAATTCAATTACACAATTCATGTGTGACAATGTGCAGGATATAGTTTTAAAAATTGTAAAACACCTGGGTATCTCTTGAAATGTATTATTGTGTCATTCCAGGACATGAGTAGGCTGCAACAGCCAGGTAGCACATAATGCAACATAGCATTGAATCGTATTTTTGTACATTTCTATAAATGATAAAATGACCCAGATAAAAATAATAAAATGAAATTGACGGATACATTCAAATTTAAATAAAAGCATAAAAATATAAAAAAAAAAAAAGAAGTATTGTAATTTTAAACTGTATGTGTACGTGCGTGTACGTGTCATTTTTCTTTTTTTGTTGCTGAACAGTGAGCATTTCAAGACAAATTTCTTTCATTTGAAAATTAAAATGGTATAATTACGCACCTGATCATTTTATCATTCCGGCATAACCTGTCGACACCAATTTTAGAATCTATAAAGGTGTGAACTCACAGATATAATTTGACTTTAATTGCATTTGCTTTAATATAATTTATTCGTGAAACATTTTTGTTTGTGTCCATTTTGCCACATATTATGATCGAAATGAATATGAGAACGGATTATGTACAATCTGTTTTCAATGAGATGTGTACGAACTAACGGCGCGATCATCTGAACATGTTGTTAAATGGACGTTCACGGTGATGATCGCGTAAACATCACAGACCAAAATGCTTCATTGGATTATTTTTGCAGAAAACAAAATATGTGTTCATTGTTTTTATAATTTAGTTTATTGGCTTAGACATAATTATTTGAAATTAAAATCTATACACAGAGTAATTGTATTTACGAAAATAAAGAAAATGCTATAAAATTAAAGGAATAAAGAAAAAGAAGAAGCAAACAACATCAAACCAAACCAACAAGGAACGTATATATTACGTATTTTATATATCAAGAGTTTGAGGTTCTATACATATTTCTATACAGCTGTTTTTTTTTAATGTACATTTACTATTTACAAGGTAGCAGAAAGCGGAAATTATGTTCTGTGAAAAGTTTGTGCAATATTAAAAGTTTGGTTACTTTTTTTTTTATTATTATTTTGTTTTTTATTATTATTCGCCTCGTTTTTATATCCGGAAAATTTTCTATATCCAAAATAGCTACTAGCAATAGCTCACTGTTTCCATATAATCATAATTTAATATGTCTATCTCTATATAGTAGTACTTGTGCAGTTTATATTTCACTATATATGCAAACATAGTCTCTGGTAATATAAGATGAATGGTAAAATTATAAAAAGTAAAACTCTTGGGTGCGATATAATTATGACGCTAATGAACTATAAAATGCTTGTTTTAATGAATATACATTCATTTAAAAGCTTTCGTGGTGGCCCATGCCCAAGTTTAAGATGAGAGTTTTCGAGAAACCTTTATTTACACATACAATTTATATAATGGTAATAAAACGTTATTTTATTAGTAGCCTTTCTGTATTCCTTTCATTATAAATACATAGTTAATAGTTTTTTCTGTAAAATATAGCTTATATAGCTTATATGTATATATAAGTAACTAGTAAAACAAGTAACAAGAATGTTGTAAATGAAAAGTTGTAAAGTTTCAGTTTAGAATTTTAAATTGTTTGATACTGATGGATATTAACTTATATATAATCATCGCTCTACATAACATTTATTTTGATGGTAAAGGTTTTACTTATTAAGCATATTGATACCTGCAAGCTATGAACAATGTTGGGTGCACGATGTTGGTGTACATACCATAAAATTATTTATAGACTATAGGGAATAACTTTTTCAAATGTTCGGTTTAAGTAAAACAAAAAAAATGTAAGAAAATAATAAACAAAACAAAATAAAACAAAATAAAATAAAACAAAACAAAAAAAAAAAATAAATAAATAAATAAACAAAATTATTCAATGAGAATTTTATCTCAACTTGTTTCCGTTAAAATTAAAGATAACATAATTACGAAAACATTTAATTATGTAGAACATAGAAATGATGTAATTATCATTATTCATTGCCTATAGAAATGTTAAAATATAATATATCTGAATTGTTCTTCAACATTTATTAATGACAGAGATTAAATGTTCATCAATTTTAATTGAATAATTACACGAATCATTTCTATGTAACTTTACATCTTTCTATTTAATTTAAATTTTACACTACCTTTCAAGTATGTAATATTATTATTGTATTTTAACAAGAATCAGAGATATTTAAATTAACACAACTAATTTAAAATAAATTGTTTTTTTGATGCATGGAAATCACATAAATTTACGCATAAATCTAAATTTTATCGATTTTTTTAATCAGTAAATTTGTATGATTAGTAGGTTTAATGAAACCCTTGAGTTTAAACAGGAAAATTGGTATTTCTTTAAAAAAAAATATATATATTTGAATTAATAACATTTTATTTTATTCACGTTGAATTTCATTCCGATTTAGTCGTACGTTTTTGTGGAAACCTTAAAAAGGGCAACTCTGAACGTGGACCTATCTATGCAATACGACGAACATTTGAATTTTATGTTGCAAAAATATATATTATTGGTCCATCTTTTTTTGTGCTTTAAAGTAATATAATATATAATAAATAGGATATTTTATTGCTACTCAAGACCGCAGTTATTAGTTAATTATCATACGAACAAGAAAACAAAATAAATACTTAAAAAACAAAGAACAATACAGTTTTCGTGGGATAATAATAAAATAAAACAGCGAAATTGCATAAAAACCCTATTTTAATATCATTTCCAATTCATTTATTCTATATTTAATACTAAATAATGAAATATATAATGTCCGTCAATACGGCTACGGAACAGAATTTTCCAACTATTAAGATCAATAAAAATGTGTAATTAGATATATTTACATTAAAGTAATTACATTAAAATTAGTACGATTTCCAAGTAAACAATAAAACACGAAACCGGTATAAAAATTTCCATCAATATAAAGACCAAAAACGGTATATCTGCAATTACGTAATCATAAAAATAAAATACAATAAAATAATTATATGCTAACCATCGAATTGGTTTGGTAATAATAAGTATTATTCCTTTATTTTGTGGGGCAACAAAAGAAGGTATCCTGCATTACGATTTTTTTTTTTTTTCATTTTATTTAATTTTTTTTTTGTTCTTGTGTTGTTTTGTTTCAAAACAAGTATGAAAAGCCACAATATAATAATGATAAGAACATTTTATACTGAACGTAAATGTAATATAACCAACCAGCACCAGCAATCAATAATACGGCTACAAACTGTAATGAACTCTAATTATTATATTAATTCTTGAATTTTGTAATAATGTACAAGCATAGTTAGTAGCAGTTGGTTAGAAAAGTACTATAGAAAAATAATTATTGTATAGTTTGTCGGCATATAAAACATTTATTAACATTATTTCATTTTCAATATCGTGCATTTAATTGATTTAACAACGTGAGTGTATTTGCTAGTTGCATTAGTTTACTTTTAGGGCTCTATGTTCAATTATTTGTAATAATACTGTTAAAGTAGTACATTGTGACTTATCTAAAGGTTTTTTTTTTTTTTGTAAAGACATTTATGTATATTTGAATTTGTTAATGTTGTTTAGTTAATATTTGACATATAATATGATGTCTCAGTTTCTGTTACATTTCGTTATAAATTAAAATTATATTTACCTTGTATACATATATACAAAAAAGAAAAAAAAAATAGAAAAAAAAAACTTTATTACAACGTGCTATTGATTCTTTTTTTTTATTTTGTTTATTTTATCATTTAAATATAAATTGATGACTAGGTTGATATGCTATAAATAAAATACGTTAATGTAAAAAGGTCAATCGTTTGATTGGCGATGAACTTATATTTACAAAACCTTTTCTTCTTGATTATTTCTTTAATTTTGTAGATTTTATAGTAGATTGGTTTTTGGTGAAGATTATATAACTCTCAGGTATTGAGCAGAAATTTTATTGGATGTTATTTAAATTTGAATTTTCTTATAAATATCTCAAAGTAGAATCTTTCTTTTATGGTAAAGGTAGATAAAATCAACAATTTAGATCCAGTTTAGATTTTATTTTATAGTAATAAGTGATATTTTTAAAAAAAAATTGGTATTAATTTTGACGAAAGCAGTACATGCACTCACTAATTCTAATAAGTAAGTTAGCTTTAATCTATCTTCATAGACAACCAAAATTTATATGACAATTCAGTTATATGGAGAAAATTATTTATTATCGTTTATATTAAACCATAATTAGTTTGACTTGCTCCTACGCAGCCTATGAAAAACATAGAAATTGGTAGAGCTAATGCTTAGTGAGCTTGTGAATTGGTGCTTTTTTTTAATATTTTATATATTTGCAAATACATAAACTGAACCATATCTAAATGACAATATAGTCAAGCAACAAAAATTGTTTCAATTACACTGGTCTACAAATTTTAATTTTTATCGTGGGACTGAGTTAACGAACGTTTTTTAATTCTATTTTGTCCTCCTAATTTCAAATCTGAATACCATAAATATGTATCATGTCTGTGGAAGTGTCTTTCATCTTATTGATATAAAATCGAGGAACAAAATATATGGGAGATGTATGGGAAATGTAGATGTTTACTAAGACATCATAAAGTCCAGAAACAAATGTTCTAATTCAAAAGTTTTAGTATATATATAAATCTTAGAGGGAGCTTTTAAGGGAACTACCATCTAACTGTATATGAATAAGTGCCCATGTACCATTCCATGGCAGTCTATAGAATTTTGAAATTTTCCCCCCCTCTGATTTCTGTGAAATTTATTGAAATTTGTGTGTCAGTGCTGGGCCCTTTGATTGAACTATATGAATAATGACAGTTCCAACCTATAAATTGTTTAATTCTAACTCAATGATATATATGAGAATCACTGAAATGGCTATTTTGACATTTTTTTTTTTGTTAAATATATTTAAGTCCTGATGTGATAGGCATTCTTACAAAGTTTAGTTTCTATTTTAAGAATTGGCTGCCTATAAAAGAACCGTAAACATTTTACTTAATATAAATTTAATGATAAATATTAATCACTTTCAAGTCATGTACAAATAGTACCTATATATGTACAATTATTTGGTTTATTGTGTATTTATAGATTGAATTCAAAATATATTGCATGTCAAAAGAGTCTCTAATTCAGATAATTATATTGTTTATACATCGGTTTGTGCCTTATGCTTACATAATATAATGCATAAATATTTTATGAAAAACGAATTATATTCAATTTGTTCATTGTATTTAGGTAATTATATTGATTTAGAGCACCACCAAAATTATGTGTAATAAAGGAGAAAGCGTTGTTCATTATTAAGCACCTTAGCAAACATAATATTATTTTAATATATAAATATATACGAAAAGAATTTGTTTTCTTTCTTTTTTAAACAATCAGACAATCAAAATAATTTCCTATACAATGGAAACTATCTTTTACGCGATTAAATGATAAAATCAATTAATATTATTATATATTATTTGGTATGCCTATGCGTTAAATATATGGGGAATTTTATGTTGATCATATTCCACCAACAATACAAAATTACATTCAATTGCATATATAATAAGCTATTATCTAATTTTCATTTATTCGTAATTTTATTATATAATAACAATTGCATTATGATATCCCCCATTAATTTCCATTCACTGTTTTTATTCATTAAATGGTTTTATTGAAATGAAAATATGAATATAATTTCAATTGATTCGGATATTTTAATCTCCAGGTGTTTTATTTCTATTTATATAGAATTTATGTCAGAGAGGCGAACCTTCTACAGTTTTGAAATTTCGGTTATATTGAAATGTGCAAAGCAGGGTAAAGGTAGTGAAAAATTTCATTTAAAGTTTTGGTTCTTTAGGTTTTATTCTGAAAATAAAAAAGATGTTCGTTCTAAAGCCGAAAAAACTGAGGTTCTTAGGGCTCGGCTCGGTTCGGTTCGTTTCTCTGATTTATATTTTCATTTTTTTTTGTGGGCGTTATGTGCTCACGGTAAAATTATTTATCAATCCAAATATACTTCAATCTGATTATTATATTGTTTGTCTATATTGTTTGTCTATATTGTTGATCAAAAATTACAATAATATTTTGTAATAATGTAAATTACTGGGTTCATATATTCAACAATTCTCTTTTAATCTATTTTTATAATATTTCTTATTATATAATGTTTCACTGGACAAAGTTATACGCATCAAATTTTCTTAATTCAATTAATAATGATATAAATATTATGTTTTAAAGGTATCGCTTATATGATATTTATCTATCATTTTGAGGTTAAAACTGATTGCTTCTAAGTATATCATTTCCATAGTTTGACGCATTCCATTATCTACTAAATAATATACCATTTTGTGGTTCATATATTCTTATTTAAATTGTTTTAACATTTTGTTTTTTTGTTTTTTTGTTTTCATACAATGGCTATGTAGTGTTTTTGTTCAAATGTTATAATGATAAATTGTTATTTTTCCATGATTTGATATAATTATTTTCTTTTAAACAACCAATTTCCTATTCACCTTTTCTTTTCTAATAATTTTTAGAAATTAACTTTAGTAAAATGGTGTACGTAGGTAGTTTTGTATTCTATAATTACTTTTTCTTTTTATATTAGGGGATTTCTTTTTATTTAAATATTACAATTAACCCCCTTCTCCAAATAAATAGAAAAAAACAAAAAAAAAAAAACAAAAAAAAACAAAATAGTAATTCATTAATAACTATAACCTATTGGAAAAATCCATTACTTTTCTTATTAATGTGGCATGAATTTCTAGTTCAAAAAGAAATTCTGACAGTATTATGTTTTAGTATGTTGTGAACATTATGATATCCATGAAAATTAATGATATCTGTCACTTATTCTAAAATGAAAATTTGGTAAAAAATTTAATGTTTCGTTAACTCATAAATAAATGAATGAATAAAATTAGCTATTACACCCAAAGATATAGCAGTCAAATGGCAAATGGGCCTATAACACCCGATTTATATAAATATTTTTTTTTTTATTTAATAGAATAAATGCCCATAATGATGGATTATTACATATTGATGATACTTTTGCTTTCTTTTAGAAAAGCTTGCTATTTCATTTATGTATTTTTATTTCGTACAAGTTTGAATTACTTATTAAATAAATTGGTTTTCTTTAATTTTAATCATTTAATGACCAATATCAATTCATAGGTCGTTGTTAATATGAGCGTAATTACATTCAAATCATAATATTGAAATCAGAAAATTATTATTACTTATTATTATTTGTTTTTCGTTGTGTTTTAGTAGAAATAATATGCGTATTTGATTTTTAACATCTGCTATATGTAATCAGACAAAAAGGTTTCAATAATTTATTAAATCGTTTTACATTTTTTATTCAAAACTTATTTCTATTAGTTTTTTTTTATAAACTAATTGAAATTTGAATTATGTATTTGGAAGGCTATAACGCTATATTTATCTTTTTAAAGACAATGAGAAAAGCATTCGAAAGATGAATAACGATTATAAGTTAGTAATTATTGTATAATAACACTAAGTAAGGTCATCGTTCATCGTTCGTTGGCATACTCATAAGTCATAGCTATTCGCAATTCACATATAAATATTTTTTGAATAAATGTTGACGAAGTTAAAAGTTCTTTATTGTATATTTGATAAAGAACATATTCGCTTGTCTCATATCACGTTTTGAAATCAACGTATTCAAATCTCAAATATCTTTCCACTCATTAAGATTACAGTAATTGCTAATAAAAACTATAAAATCAAAACAAAGACAATAAAAAAGATACTATTTTTGTTTTGTTTTTTTTTGTTTTGTTTTTGCTATCGATACGATTAGCTCAAAATGACAGATACACTCACACGCACAATCAATTATGTAGTTTTAGATTTAAATTCCGAATATTTACGAAAACATGCACGTTTCAAAATTTAATATGCCTTCAGTTCGTCGTTCATAAACATGAAATTCTAATTTTATCGACGGAAAAACAATTTGCATACCATAAAATTTAAATTTTCCGCATTAGTCTGACTGTAGGCTGGCAAAATTCTAATATACAAACTGTACACCACCCACAAAAAAAAAATCATACCTATATCCGGCAATACCCATTCATTTAGAATATACAAACTCTAACGATTATGAGCTGTTATGTGACTGTGAGCGGCACATCATTGTTCACCAGTAGCAGCGTTACTATATAATACAAATTACCTATATTTTATATAGAGTAAACACAACATTAGTAAATTTTATAATACAAAATATTTCCATAAATAACTTAATCCAGTCACGTTTTCTTCAGTTGTGTTTAGAGAATGGAGAGCAAATTCAGTATATATATATTTTCTATCTTTGATTTTGTGTCAACACAAGTCTTGTATTGACATGACGCGTAACCTCGCATCAAAAATTTAAAAATAAGAGTGAAAGGTTAAAGTTAAAATCTACTGAATAATAGAAAAGCAAAAATAAAAAAAAATGAGCAAGACGTCAATCCAAATATCAAAAGTGAAAAGCGACAATAATATTTATTACCCTCAAACTAATATAAAATTAATATTTGATTTACATAGTATGGTTTTGTTATGGTTATTTTTTTTTTTTTTTGTGAAGTTCAAATGAAGCAAAAACAGAATAGGTTGCCACAAATATTTTAAATAGGCTTTACTAAACAGAAAATTTATATGAAATAAAAAAAAATGATCGATTTTTACTTTATGTAAATCGATAATTTCCAACCAAATATTAAAATAATATTTATTTTATCGATTAAATCTGCAACACAATATACTTCACTTGATACTGCTTTAACTAAATAGATTCCAATAACGTTAGAAATTGTAAATTCAAGGAATTTGAAAAACGATCTTGTAACATCGATTTTGAAAAAACGCTGTAAAAAAATGTATATTAAGTATACTTATTCGTTATTTTACAAATACATCATAAAACGCTAACTAACATTGCATCACACTAAATTTTATGAAAAAAAAAACCCTTCTACATTTTTCTTAGCCTTTCCTAAATGGAGGCTACCACATATAGCCTGATAATGGTGGTAGATTGTCAACCCTTTGCTCTACACCCCAAGGAATAGCTTGACGAAGATATAAAATGTCATTTAAAAATAAAATATTTTCATGCTGGCGTTACATTTTCCCCAGCCTAACTATATTTTTTACTAAATGGGAGTAGTCTGACAGTATCTTTCAGATATCCCTTCCCTTACTTTCCACCCGTCATTTATAAAAATTGGGTTAAGAAGCCGAGTACAAATTATTTCTGTAAGATTATAAGTATAGCTACAATTTTTCGAAAATAATTTTATATTTTTCATAAATTATTATAAATTTTCTGAAAAGTGTACATTTGGTTTTTCTCACTTCTCCATATTTTTTATCATTATTATATTGTTTCCGGTTGGAGTAAAACATAGTAATTTTCTCTTATAATATTGGTGATGTGGTTTTTTTAAAGTTTTTATATTCTGTGTAGTGGGTATGCTTATTTAGTGTATATATTTACGCATAACCAACTAACTATATAATAAAAGTAAGTATTGCATACAGCAGAAAAAGAAAAGAGAAAAAATATAAACGAAAAATATTTCCTTAGTTTATTTTGATGGATGGACGGTATCTAAATAATAATCGTTTTATGAGACAAATTTTATGGAATTTTTTTTTTCTACCTAAAGTATTATTTAATGATAATACTCATTAAAGTGATAATATCAAAAATAGTTCCATAGTCTATTATACGAATAAATAATCTGTATAAATATCCAAAAATTAATTTATAAATGTGTAACATAACTAACTTATTTGTATATAAGCAGAAGGGTTTGCCATTTATCAAAAATTTTAATCAGATTATTGTAGTGAAATATAACTAAATACGCCTTGCATGTTAACAATACATGTCAAAATCTTTTAGTTTCCATTAAATTTCAGTTTTAACACTACATATATATGCACATTTTATAAAATATATTTTTCATTTAAAAAATGTGAAATCTACTAATTTAACTTAGATTTAACAGAAATATTTTATGATTTGAAAGAGACCGATTAAAAAACTTGGCAGCAAGACTAACATTCTTATTTATAAAGCGAAATGATGCGCCAAATAATTTATAAAATGACTTTGATTAAGCGTAGAAGGTTCAGTTTATATAACCGATGGCTTAACAGTAACAGAACTTATCACGAAATTTTATTAATGCCAATATGAAATGCTGTGGAAATAATTTATATTTCGAGATACAAGTGTTTATTTACGGCTAAACCATAGATAAGTTAATAATAGATAATACATAGATCATTTAAAAACAATAGAGCAAATTCATAAAATATTTAAAAATATATAAAAAATTAATTAAAAGCAATTAAAAGCAGCACTTACTCTTAAATTCTCAATTATTTAAATGAAAAAAAAAAAAAAAAAATGTTTAAAAAAAAATGTTTAAAAAAAAAGAAGAAATGCTATACCTCGTAGTTAATTTTCTATATATTGGTAAATCATTATAAAGCTTCAAATTTTCTAAAATGTTAATTCTTATTTATTTTTATTCTGTACTTAAAAAAATTACTTTTATATTATTTTGTCTTAAATGTAAATATGTATCTCCAATATTGAAGAACGTACTTATACACAAAAGGAATGTTGTTTCGATGCTAAGAGTACCTCCTAATCTACTTGATAAAAGTTCCATTGAAAATTCCTTATTTATATTATAATGAATATCTTCCGTATTTCTCATACCAAATCATTTCGATATCATATCAATTTAACTAAATATATATAAATCTATAGAAGTATTATTTATAAGACAATAAAACATTTGAAATGAAACGAAAGCTCAAGCACCGTATCATTTTCTTTTCCTTGTTATCTTCATCTTGAAAAACACAATAAAATAACACAAATACATACACAAACATTAAAACACACCAAAATACAATAAGTCAATTAAATATATAAACAACGCATAACGAATATAATAGAAAACAAAATCCTTTATTTTTCACAATACAATACAAATACATACTATAGAACAATTAGTATAATATTTTCTTAAGTCTTAATATGATTTCTATATGGTATGGATGTTGTGTCATCCATGACAACAGAATATAAGGAGAGATGAAGAAAAAAAGAAATAAAATAAAATAAAATTGAAAAGAAATGATAAAATTTTCCTTAACCTGATGTTTCATTGCACTTTAAATCATATGAAAATCATTTTCACACAACATCGCTTCCACCACAATACAGAAACTTCATATTCTGCGTTTTAATGCCAAAAATTTTATGTTTCAAGTGCGGTTTTTGGTGGAAAGGGGGAAGGTATATTATGGTAAATGGAATGGTATCTACTTGCTGTATTTTCTGTACATTTGGATTATAAATCCTAAAATTTTGAGAATTATATTCTATTTGAATAGCGAATAATTCCATTCAAAATTATGAAGTGGTTTTAGACTGTCATAAACATTTTGGTCTGTCATATACTTCTCTATCTCGAAAATATATAGATTTTCATATTCACTGATATTGAAATATGAAAATATGATAATACGTAAATATGAACTGGTGCGTATATCATTCTGGTAATTTATCATGATTTTTATTTTTTATTCAAATTAAATCGGTTTCAATTTTTATATATTAATTTTTAAATCAATATTACCAATTAGATTTAAATTTAATATTAAAAATGTTATCATATCACAGATTTTATTTTTGTTTTTTTTTCCATTATGTAAGTTTTTTTTTGAGTGGAACTCTATTTAAAAAGGAGAAATACTTTAATTATTATAAATTGAGCTTTTATCTATAACTTTTTATGAGCAACTCGCAGAGGGTTGTTACCATGTGAAAGTGAATCTATGTTACCCCCCTGGGATTTAAAAGAAATGCGCTATGTCGATAGTACTTTTTTAAGTTTCAGAGAATTACCCTTCCACAATTTTGAACAAAATAGTATGTTTGAAAAAATTACCTTACCTCGATCTTGGTGGAGAAATTTAGTTCGGCTAGAAGACAGCGCGAGTTTTTCAAATTTGAAATAACATACCTATGTTTTTCCCAAAATCAAGTAGTTGCTCAAAATCCTTATTTTAGTCTCTGTATGGATCAGTTTAACTGAAAAATAGCAACGTTTTTTTTTTTATTCAAAAATTGTAATTCTTAAATAATCGTTAAACCGAAAAATTAGACCGATTTTTATATTAAACCGAAATAGAATTTATAACCCTTCATCTATTGTAGGTTTAATAATTTCGGTTTAACGATACACGGAACATTAATAAAAAAAAATCCGTTTTTATTTTTTGGTTTAACCGGTCGGTTATAAATAATAAATGTAGCTATATTATAAATAAATATTGATTCATTTATTCATTTTAACCAATTTATGTCTTATCTTAATACAGACAGTTCCTGGAAGAGTCCTCTCCTCTTCAAGAAAGAGTTTAACTTGACTAATCAATAAATTTAAAATAATAAAATAAATTGAAGTAAAAAATTAGTTTTAAATGTTATTGAAATACAATGGAGTCACAGTACAAATTGGCATTGAGAACTCGATACAGTACAAGGTACAACACAAAATAAACGATATTTTGTTGAAAGAAAGAAAACAAAAATAAAAGAATGTGAACATTTGATTTAAGAATATTTCTGGACATGACAAATTTTTACTAACTATAAATAAAACAAAAATCCAATAAAAATCATTTACCTGAAATATAACAGAAAAAAATAATTACAATGTGAAAAACAACTCATTTGTATAAAACTAACTACATTTGATCGGTGTTAATTTCATTTTAACTGTGATGGAAGGCATTTTATACCTAATAATATAATTTGGTGTTCCGTTAAACTACGTTTATTTCTTCTATTCATTTTTCTTTATTTTTGTTACTTTAAATACTTAAACACGGAATGCGGACATTGCGATTGAAAAATAAATAATATTTTGTTCATTCCAAACAATGGCAAAAGAAGCCATTTGGTTGGGTTTAATAGTAAACACATTCAATTTTCATTCCCCCCACAAAATTTAATATATCAACAAACCAGTCAAATTAATCAAATTTAAGGATATAAACAGAAGGACTTACGATACCAAATATCTACAACCAACAAATTTAAATACGTGTCACGCAAAGTTTATAAACATGAATAACAAAAAAAAAAAAAAAAAAATTAATTAACATAAGATCGTCGAGATCATAGGTAACGTTATTCATATTATAAATTATAATAGAGTGGCTATGGCTAGTTAGTAAGAATGTACGACTGTAGAAAATTAATGGAAACGTATAACACCGAATTACCGTATTACTTTCAGTCACAAAACCAAATATACTTATGTACGGTTATATATTTTAGTAATAAAATTTGATATTATTTTATTATGGTTGGTTTGTTAAGAATTTATTTGGTGTGACTATAAGTTTAGGAACATTTTAAATAGGGCGCGCTGCTATTTTGAATATTCGAGTATTGAGAGTGGGCAGAATTTTTAATTCCATTCTGTCGAATATAATGCAAATTAGTTAGATAGGTGTCATATAATTCTAATTTCAAACCATTAGATTTTTTTTTTTTGTGCTACAAATATATGTGGCAGGACGTGGGCACCCCCTAAATAAAGCGACATTAAAAAAAAGAAAATATAACAATGATCAGAGGTTAATTAAAGAATTAAACTAAATTATTTTACCGGTGCTATGTCAGCAGCTTGCAACCGTCCTGCTACATGCCTAATTCATTATTTTATTTGAACAGTTTCATTGAAAAGATAGAGCGAACTACTTAGCAAACCATGGTCGAAGGTTAATTTTAATTTTTATTGTTTTATTTCGTCCAAACTCAGTATGTAATCAATAGTAGTTGCATTGCACATTGCGGACTACAAATATTACTTCATTCACTTTGCAATAAGTCCAAATTAATCTTACTATAATCTCTAAAAGTTATGTTCTTATTTTTAATCTTATTTTTTTTTGGAAAAATGCTATAAACAAGCTATTCATTTATGAAAATATATACTTAGTTATGAGACGGGAAAAGCAAAAAAAAAACATTAACCATTTTAATATTCTTAGCAAATAAGTATAATACCAATAGCAAAAATTGAAACTAATCTAGGCGAGTAGTGTTTCAAAAAAAAAAAAACTTGAATATTTTACAACTTAAGATTAAAAGTTAATTAATAAGTTGTTTTTTTTACCATATATGGTTCTATTTTAAAGGTTGCTCTCGTATTTTTATTTCTTTCATGAAATATCACGATTTGACCAAACTTCGAACTATAAACCGAGCTATAAATTAACCTGATGTAGTTTAATAAAATGAATTGATTAATATGTAATCACGAGCTACGACAAGAATAATAATTTTTAATTACAATATAATTTATATAAAGAAAAAATCCCTACTTGAGAACTTGTAGAATTCTGAATGTGTTGATATTTTCTATGTTCCCATCTCCTTCGCATCATCATTGTACGCATAAGTATCGCGTTTAACGAAAATAGTTAATACGGAACATGTTGTTGATATTCAGTTGACGAAATTTTTCAATAGATTCACAATCAATATATTATTGTATAAATACAGTTGAACACTATTTTCAGAGTACAATTTGTTTTTTTCTTTTTGTCCGTATTTTGGTCAGGTTTAGGTCAAGAATATATATTTAAATATTTCCGTAATAAGAATTATATTGTATATGGGCAATGGACAAATAGTTGTAGTATCAGTTCATGTAGAAATTCATTGGAGATATGCAATTTACATATCATTCAAAACTGAGAAATTCATAGACGTATCAAATTTGCTTTAAAAGTATTTCCCAAAGGATGGTTAAAAAATATACGATTCGCATTACAATTTTTATTTCTTTGAATGTATATGTGATGAATAAAATGGTTTTTTTTCTACTTTTTTTAGTTCAGGGATAAGATGAATGTTGAAAGTTTCAAGCAACGAGTATTACAACAGTAAATCCTTTTTATCTGGGTTTTGGTATTGGTTTTATAATAAAATTGTGTATTGAAGTGTATTTGGCATAAAATAAAATAAGGATTTTCGTATAATTTGAACCACCTATTTTCCAACACTTGAAATATTTTTATAATTTAAAACTGTAGCCGTTACCCATTTTTGATGTGACATTTTACAATATAATTAAGTGGTTAGCATGGTTGGTGCTTATTAATCGCCCTCACAGGATTTGAATTCATTTTTACGTAATAAAATTCGACTTTTTTCGCTTTCTTGTATAGAAATAATATCTTGTTGATAATCAATTATAAAATTGTCATGAATACCCGTAGGAAATTAAAAATCGATTTTAGTATTAAAATAGTATTGGATTTTAATACTATTTATTGCTAATTTCGACAAAGGATTTTTTATTTAGTATTGAATTTAGTATAAAGCAGTATTGAAATAGTATTGAATATAGTATAGAATAGTATTCAATTCTAATACTACCTAATGCCAAGTAAAAATCATTCAAATTAGTATTGGATTTTTAATACTATTTATTGTTAATTTCGACAAAGGATTTTTCATTTAGTATTGAATTGAGTACCTATACAAATATTAAAACAGTATATTGAATAGTACAGAATAGTATTCAATTTATATATTTTTCTATAGCATTCATTTTCATTCGGGTACTTTTTGTTATTAAATTCTGGAGAGCTTACTTCGAAATAACGGTGTGATAACGATGTTTAATCCTTTAATTTTTGGATTTAAAATATGATTTGAGGTAACGACAGACAATTGGAATATATCAATATATCCACGCACAATGTTAACTAAACATAAAATATTTAATTAAAATTAGTATTGGTTTAAGTTATTAAGTTGTCTAGACGTTCGCATAGAGAAAAACAAACAAAAATAATAATATATCTATCTACCTTTTTGTTATTTAAAAAAAAAAAGAAGAAAATAAACAACCAAAATGAAATACATACATTTTATAAAATTATATCATGCAATATGAATAATCTGAAAGATATATAAATTTCGTATATGTATCTATAAAATCATTTAAAATTTTATCAAAAAATTGAAATTAATGTATAACCAGAAAATTTTCGTTTTTGCAAAAATAAAAATGCAAATAGCATGCTTTTAAAAAAAAAAACTTTAATTTAATGCAAATGGCAGGCTAATTGAGAAGAGGTTTAGAAAAGGCATTATGCTAATATTACATTGTAATAAAAGAATATAACCAAGAGCAACAACAACCATAAATATAAAAATGGAAAAAAAAGTACAAAAAAAAAAAATCTAAAACACAAAAGAACATTATAACGTTGGAGCTATTATAAAACGTCTCGTTGTTAGTGTGTGTTTTCAGCATATTTAGTAAACTAAGTGCTATAATATAGAATTATATAGCACAAAACATTAATCTTATCAAAGACACGAACAACAAAACAAAGAAAAAAAAGTTCTGCTTTTTTATGTTTGCTTTGATATGTGAATTGCGGAAAATGTTTTCACATTGAAAATAGTGTCAAAAAAAAATAATAAAAAAATCAAATACTGTACCTTTCTTTTTAATGTGTAATGACGAAATTTGTATTATTTTTATAACATATTTAATGGATGTAGAATAGTGTGAAAATAAGGAGAAATTTATATAAGATAGGATTTATTGTATGTATTATTACGCGAATTGTGATAAGACCGGTTGAATGAAATTACAATATTTTCATATTTCATATATTAAGGTACTCGCTTAATTAATTTGATTTTCTCGTTTATAGTATGTAGTTAAATTTTATTATTTTGCATTTCATGATAATAGGAATAATGAATATATGAATAATGAAATTAAAAAATAATTTGACCTATCTTATTTACATAATCATTATTTATCTGTGTAGAACTGTAGAACATCTACGATGAACCTTTAATTATTTGGTTTATTTTTCAATTGTTTCAGAAAATGTACGTGAATTTACGTGCGGAAAACTCTATTATAGAACGTTTCATTTGGATGAAGAACGTGATACTTTATATGTGGGCGCCATGTAAGTACATCGGAAAATTAATGGTTTTTCATTTTAATTTTTTAATTTTATTAATTCAAACATTGGTATTGTGCTTAATAGCTTAAAGTGACCATTGGAACTATCGAAATAACAATTATTTTATCATCATTTTATTTATAAATATATATATTATTATATATATGATTTTTTTTCTCTAGAAATAATAGCTCCATATGGACTGTTCTCTATTTTAATCAATTTTATTTAAGTAAATTTATTTTATAATCTTAAAACATTTTCCATCAGTTTAAGTAATTTTCGTAGTTAATAAAAATTATAAAAAAAACGTTGCGTGCGTTATGCTCTTTGAAATATTTTTTTTTAGACTATATTGTTTGTTTTACAGGAATCGTGTATTTCGCATCAATTTGAAGAATATTAGTCTTTCTGCCTGCGATGTAAGTATTCATTCTCTTAAATAACCTAAAATTTCAAAATATAATTTGAGTGAAAATTGAACAAAATAATAAATTTGCAATCATTTTTAGTTTTCTTTATTCAGAAATTTTATTTGTCCAAAGAAAAGATAGCTTTATACCGAAAACAGATTTCCAAAATTGAGTTTTTATATTTATTCAAATGTAATGCCAGCATACCATTATTTATAAATCGAACATTTTATTCAAATTTTTGGTTTCGAAATCTATACAATAAATAAAATGAGTTATATAATATGTATTAACGTAAATCACCGTAATAACTACTACATATAGACCAATAAGCTAGTGCTTATAGTTTTAAGATGTGTTTGTGTAGTAGTATTATGGTTAAGATGATAAGAAATTCTAAGGTCAGATCATTTTCCTGCCATGTCAGTAGTTGAAGGAATTTGAGATTTTTTAACTAGATTCTCAGAAATATTTGTTATTTCTGTTTGATTAAAAATTCTAACAAACATTACATAAATAGCTGCTATATCATTTTATAGTGTCTATTTAAAAAATTATTCATTTCCCTGTAACATGTAATTATTTATTTGAAAATTATAATAATATTCCATCATCACTAGTGAAGATGCATAGCCAGAAAATTCTTACCACAGAATTTCTAGTATTTAATCAGAGCTGGTATGTCTTTTTCATTTTTTATTTTATCATTTCTTTTTTGTCTTTTACCTCCTGAATAAAATACAAAATCAAAAAATTATTATGTATTTTTTATAAATATAAGACTATCAATAAAACTTAATTAGAGACCCTTGACAGAATAAGATTGTAAGCCACATATACTCATCTTTACTTAGTTTTTATTAAATTATTGTCATACCCACGTAATTTTTGAGTAATAGAATATAGTCTATAGAGTGCAAGTCTTGAGTGCTCTTGGTAATTTTTTTCGTCAAAAACGAAAAAGACGTCAAATATTCTAGCTCTGTATTTAATTAACTACTTGTTCAATCTTTTATTTTTAAATATGTATAATGCAAACAAAATGAAAACTAAATCAATTAACATATTGAGTCAATTAAATGAACTATTCCATTAAAAAAAAAAAATATTATTTAAATGCGGACTATACAGAGTACACTCATTCGAGCCTATAAAAAAAATTGGTATACAAAATTTATTTCTGTGCCGTTATTAACGTTTATAAATTCATTTTTATCGAATTTTACGTGTATTTCATATTTCTTTTTCTCATTTATCTCAAAATGGACTAAAGTGGAATTGTCTGTTATTGATCCTAATAGACTCATATTTTCTGTCGTACTGTTTAATACAATCCTCTATTTCACTACCAAAGTGTATATATCTGATATTAAATTTGGATTTTAATATTTAATTGGAATATTTTGTTAATTTTAAAGATGAATTATAGCCATTATTATAGCCGCAATACATTCATAGTTAAATGTTCTAATAATGAATTTATGACCTAATTACATTTAGAGAAATACTTAATTAAAACATATGTTTGGATGAATAGATTAATTTTATTGTTAGCCTTAATTAATGTGTATTTGAATTGTCTCTGTAGGCCATTTGAAATATATTTCAATTGTGCCAGTAATAAACAATATATTTGCTTTGTCATACAGCTCTAACCGAAATTGAATTATATTGGAAAACTGGTTACACAGATAGTAGGTAGCATTTGATATATTACCGATAATAATTTAACAAAGACGAATTTTGATTATTATTATTCCTTTTTTATTTATTTTTCGATAATATGATTGCATATTTTGTTCCGTTTTAATTAAGAATACTGTTTACATTTATTTTTAATGCATACATATTTCAGAAGGATCATGTAATGTTGGAACCGACTGGATCTGATGTCATGAATTGTATATCCAAAGGAAAGACACAAGTAAGTCTTATTTGATATAATAATTTTTATCGACGCAAATATGAGATCAGAGTTTAACAAAAATGAATATATTTTTTGTTTTCTAACAAAAAACTAAATATATTCCTGAGAGACAATAGACACGCGTATGAGCTGTCAAAAGCCATACAAACAAAAAAAAAATTATGCTAAATTTATGGTTTACGCCAGGGATTTTTGTACGGAACAAGTCTGTGTCCAAACTGAGACCTAAACTCTAAAAAAAACCTTTTTTCAAACTTAAACAAACTGTCAATGGAGTGGAGTGGTACACGACTTCATTGTTGTGAAGAAAAAAAAAATAGCGGGCAAAAAAACGGGGTAAAAAAGGTGGAAAATTTTCCATAATTTCCAAAACTGCACAAAAAAAATTTACGAAACCAATACTATTTTGAACAAATTAATATTTACTTTGTGCAAAGTTGTTTTTTATTTTAATTTGCAGGAAAGTAAAAATAAACATAATAAATGTTACTATGAAGAAATTATTTATTGCTTTGGAAAAAAAGCAGTGCGCACATTTTTTTTTTACTCTACCTTAATAGTTCAATTTTACCTCCCCCAAAGTGATTTTCGCGAAAAGGTTTTTTTTATTCATATTTTATAACACGTTGGGGTGCTTTTCTGGAAAAATACAGATCCGAATTAGCTAAACTTAAAACGGTAGCTGCTGAAATATTGTCCGATATCACGACTCGCTGGGTTTTCATTTTGGACTTCAGGTTTCCAAGAAATTGACTATGAAGTGGAGAATTTAGAAAAAAAAAACGGACATATAAATTTGAGGTTTTTTCACATTTTTTCAAAGTTTTTTTTTGTAGAGAATAACGAAATTATGTCCACTTTATCGTGAAAATCACAAAAAAAAAATCAAAAGTGTACCTTAATTATCTTAGGAATATACCCAGTAAAAACGTCGCCTGAGAGTTGTTGTCGCACATCCATTTTTCTTTAAAAGGAAAATAGACCTTATGTATATGTCGTTAAGGTCTATTTTCCTTTCACAGAAAAATGGATGTGCGACAAAACAACTCTCAGCCGACGAAAAATACTATTTGGCAATCATTAACATAGAATCGTATCGCAGTTGTTGGCCTGAGGATGAAGATGCCCTTCTAATACATAAAATTGCAAAAAAAAAATTGTTATATTTTACTTTTGATTCGTCGAGCTTCATTTGACAATTAGAAACTATCGAAATGTATAAAATAAAATTCAATTCAGTGTCAAACTGTCAACTACCCGAAAAATGAAAGCATTTAACGGAATGTACAAATTTGTTTTGGCAATTAATTCTTTTTTTTCTAATTTTTGGAAATTTCAATGGAAACGATATGTGGAAAAGTTTTCCGTAAACGTTTCCATATGGCAAATTTTTCAAGAAACGTTTCCAGACTACCATCCCTGAATACACCGTACTTTTGGTTGGTCACCATTCATTCGCCTAAAAATACCAATAATGTCGTCATTTTTGTTCTCATTCTAATGTTTAAGCACTTCCTGCTAAAAAAAATATCTTTTCGAAAGACAATTTGTGGTACGAACTGTTACCATTATTATTAAAATACCGAGACATCTGCTAATTAGCCTACATACAAAATCCATTCTATTATTCACAGAATAATTTTATAAAACCAGCGTTCTTGAATGAAATAATTTCAATTTACATTTATATTTGAAACTATAAATAGATGAAAATTGGATTAAATAGTAAAATATTAATAAGATATTATTCAGTTAATTTTCTCTTCTGCTATATTTTCGTAAAAGCTCATTTCAAATAATTAAAAAGAAAATTATTTATTTATACCAAAATTAATATATTTTCAATAATTTATTTTCTTTCAGCGTTTTGAATGCCGTAATCACATACGTGTGATACAGTCCATGGAAAATGGCAATCGATTATATATTTGTGGAACAAATGCACATAATCCAAAAGACTATGTGATAAATGTAAGTTTAAACAGCATATAAAATTATACTATTATTTTGTTGTAACGAAAAAAAAAAAATAATGTTTACACATGTATTTGTATATAAAAAGAATATTGTATTATAATTCATGGTAAATAGTGTAATGTAAGTATTAGATGAAAAAGAGAAATATATAATATATATTTATATATACTATAGATACTTATATAGTTGGCTTAGTACGTATTATACCTACACTATAGATATTTATAACACTAGACTGTAAAGGATGAATTCAAGTTTGTTTATCTTGAACAAAAAAATACATATAAGGTGGATTTGCCTTAAAGATTGCCATTGCATTTGTATTCTTTCGACAGCGACCCAAAAAAGAAAATACATATATGTATATTATATGAGAATTACCTTCTCCTCCCATTTTTTTTTTTCGTCGTTTTTTTTTTATTATCATATACTTACATAAATATATATATATGGTTTCTATTCTTTATTTTTCGTTGTATGTATTGGCATTGCAGTCAAATTTGACACACTTACCAAGATCCGAATACGTGCCAGGAATTGGATTAGGTATTGCTAAGTGTCCGTATGATCCACAGGATAATTCAACAGCTATTTATGTCGAACAAGGAAATCCAGGTGGTTTACCTGCATTGGTAAGCTTAATTTTATTTAAAGATGATATTTTGAAATTTACAAGTAATCGTTGTGTTTTTCTTTTATATTATTTTAAAATTCCGTGCATAATTTTCGTTTAAGCGTGATTGACATTTTGCAGTAGAAAATTTTATTGTCAGACTATAAATACAAAAAAAATAAATAAAAATAAAATAACAAAATTGTTAATCTTTATAGCGAAATAATAATTTCAATATTTGTTTTCTTTGATATTTAAATTCGTTCAATTTATTTTTATTGAAAAACAGTATTCAGGAACCAATGCTGAATTTACGAAGGCTGATACAGTTATATTCCGTACAGATTTGTATAATATGACAACTGGACGAAAAGAATACAATTTTAAACGAACATTAAAATATGATTCAAAATGGTTGGATAGTAAGTATTTTTCTCTGTTTTATTATTTTTTTCTATCTTAACACGTCACACACAAAATAAGTTCAGTTGATGTAATAAGAAGCAAACTCTTCTTGGGTGCTGCATAGATTAGAGGCTAAAGCAACCGACCGCTAAAAGGGAGATAGTGAGTTTAAGACTCACCAGAGGTTGAATTTTTTTCTTTTAAAAAAATTCCGTGTAAATTTGAGTTTGTTTTTAATAACATATTTTCTCTGCTTTCAATTTAACCATTGGACACTTTTATAATCAAAAAAAAAATTAACATTTTAAGATAAAACAAAAGTAATCGCAAATTAATTTTAATTTAAATTTAAAATTAAATTTCGTTTTGTTTATTTGTTTCCTTTTTTCCCTTTTTAAATAATCCATTCACCCATGCAAATGTAGTCGACTTAGTTTAGTGATTTCTTTTTTTTTCTTAAACTGCTAAAATACGAGAAATATTTTTACATTCTCTAGTTATGTATTTCGTCGTGTTAATATTTGGTGCATTTTTTTAAGAAAAAAAATACATAATACTTATATCTATAAATATCTGAATGATAAGTTTTTATTTTAGTACAATTTCTCGATAAATTTAATACCATTTTGTTATTCATACGTTAAACAAGTATTATAATTAAAAAAAAAAACAAAGGATTCGTTCGGAAAATGTAATTTTTTTTTTACTAAATTAAGACATTTTATCTTCTTTTAGGATAGCACTTAAAGTCATGTAGAAAATAGGACAACAGAATTGTCTGTTTCCACTTTTATCACCTTAATTGTCCATGAATGTCTTGCACGTAGCAAGAGCCATACTTCTATTTTATTAAATTATTTAAAAAACAAAAAATAAAATTGGTGTCTTTTGGGTGCGTTTCTTTAAATGGTTTTTGTTTTTGTAACTTAATCATTTAATATACCTTTGATTTACACGAGAAATTTATAAATATATTATTTTTAAAGCGCGTGGTTAGTTTTATTATATAATACTTTCAAAATCAAGTAACTAAAAGTAATGCCAGTATAAAAGCATTTTAATTTTAAAGAACGTCTGAATTTGACAAAAAAAAAAATGATGTTCATTGAATTATATAAATTAACATATTTTTTGTTTTTTTATTATTTTTTTTGCAGAACCTAACTTTGTTGGTTCATTTGATATTGGCGAACATGTATACTTTTTCTTTCGCGAAACAGCCGTTGAATATATAAATTGTGGTAAAGCGGTTTACTCTCGTATAGCACGGGTATGCAAAAAGGATACCGGTGGAAAGAATATTTTAAGTCAAAACTGGGCCACTTATTTAAAAGCTCGATTAAATTGCAGTATATCTGGTGAATTTCCATTTTATTTCAATGAAATTCAAGCTGTTTATCAATTGCCAAGCGATAAAACGAAATTTTATGCAACATTTACAACAAGCACAAATGGTCTTGTGGGATCTGCTGTTTGTAGTTTTGATATCAACGAGATTCATGGTGCATTTGCAGGTGTGTCTTTGTTTTTTGATTTTGCTTCTTTTTTTTAACATATTAAAGTTTTTAAATTGTAAACGTTTTGTTGTGAATTGATGAAAAAATTATTAACTTGTCGCACAGGAAAATTCAAGGAGCAAGCTACATCGAATTCAGCATGGTTACCAGTACTGAAATCTAAAATTCCTGAACCCCGGCCAGGTATGAATCAGCACCGTTTGTCAGATTATTTGAAAATCTATATTTTTTCCATACAAATATTTTGCTTATATTTAATGTTATCAGGTACTTGTGTTGATGATACGGCTAGCTTACCAGATACTGTTTTAAATTTCATTCGATCACATCCATTAATGGACAGGGCTGTTAATCATGAACATCATAATCCGATATTTTATAAACGTGATTTAGTTTTTACAAAATTGGTTGTTGATAAGTGAGTTTATTTTCTCTATTCGCATTTTTTTTTTGTATTTGATTTAAGGTAGTTTGCTCTCTTCTAAAACTAGCCCTCAACAAATTTTATACCGTTGTTTCAAAAAAAAAAATTTATATCTTTTTCGCAAACAGAATAAAAATTGACTTACTAAATCAAGAATATACCGTCATTTATGTTGGTACGAATTTGGGTCGTGTCTATAAAATTGTTCAATTTTATCGTAACAATGAACCGAACTCAAAGTTATTGGATATATTTGAGGTGGCTAGCGATGAACCAATTCAAGTTATGGAAATTAGTCAAAATCGTAAATCTCTTTATGTTGCAACCGACAATCGTATTAAACAAATCGATTTAGCTATGTGTAATCGACGCTATGATAGTTGCTTTAGATGTGTAAAAGATCCTTATTGCGGTTGGGATAAAGATATGAATGTATGTCGACCATATGAATTAGGATTATTACAGGTAAATTCGCGTGTTTATTATTAGAATTATTAAAATATTATGATAGAGATTATCACTTCATGTTGTTGATCTCGATAATAGCATCGTTTTAAAATTTATATATTTTAAATTATTGCAGGATGTTGCCAACGACACATACGATATATGCGATACAAGTGTTCTGAAGAAAAAAGTTGTTATTACGTATGGACAGAGCGTACATTTGGGTTGTTTTGTAAAAATACCAGAAGTTTTGAAGAATCAACAGGTTACATGGTATCATCATTCTAAAGAAAAAGGACGGTAAGACATTAAATGATTTTTTTTTTTAAATTTTCATTCGTATTTTTTTGTATAAAAATTACTAAGTATAAAACGTACAAAATAAATAAATATATATACGCAGTCGGTCCGATTGGTTTATTTTTTCATAGTTACATATGAACAGTATGCATTGTACATATTTGAAATAAACACGTCCTTAATAATCCTTTTCAGTATTTTTATTAATTTTCTTTACTGGATAGATTTATATTTGTTTTCTTTTTGTTTGTATCTGTATTTATTACGATACAAATTGTAGATATGAAATCAAATACACTCCAATTAAGTATATTGAAACAACAGAACGTGGACTGGTTGTAATTACTGTAAACGAAGCTGATGGCGGACGTTATGATTGTTATCTTGGTGGATCGCTTTTATGCAGCTACAGCATTACTGTTGATGCTCATAGGTATTTATAATTAAATTAGTATTGATTAGAAATTTAGCAAGAAAATCATATTTTCTAAATAAATACAAAAAAAAAAAACATTTTAAATTAAATTCATAATTAGATGCACACCGCCACATAAAAGCACTGATTATCAGAAGATATATTCGGATTGGTGTAATGAATTTGAAAAATATAAATCCGCAATGAAGTCTTGGGAAAAGAAACAAGTTGTAAGTTCGTGCACTCGATGTTTTACTGAAAGACAATAATTTTCGTATTATTTATAAAAATTGTATTTTACAGCAATGCTCTGCTCGCCAGAATTATAGCAATCAGCATCCAAATGATATTATTGCTGCAAATTCAAATGTCTGACCAGTCGGTAAGTGATTTAATTTTGCTAAAAACAACAGTTTTTCAAAAATATTTTTGGCTTTTTAAAAAGGTATACGAAGAAACACATGGAAAATCATTTTTATCTTTTTATTTATTTCAAGAGTTAACTAATCTACGCACACTCACCGAGAAACTTTTAAGTTTCAGCAACAGACAACCATAAACCGTCGCAGCCGAGGAAAAAAGACAAACAAACTAACATTGATTAAAAAGAAGAAAAAAAAAATTAATAAAAATTTTTATTATAGTTTGAAATAAATGAAGGCTCTGTTTTAAAATATTTGATGTAACCAGAATCGTAGCAGTATTTAAAATGAAAAATAATCCTTTCCAAATGAATAAATAAATAAAAAAATAAAAATAGTTTAAAAAGAAAATTTAATAAAAAAAAAATTTTAAAACTGTGATATTAGTTGAAAGCAATTAACAAGCGGTAAACAAAAAATAATAATCGAAAAGCAAATTATCTATTAAATTAATATTGTATTAAATGTGCATTTATTAAAATGCCATAAGTATGAATACACAATCATAATTAAGAAATTGCTAATCAAATTAATTATCTATATATTTCAGATTCCATAAAACCTTTTATCTTAATTATTAAAATTAATAACAAGCAAATATGCAAAGTGGAAAAAAAAAACAAAATAAAATAAAATAGTAAACGAAACAGCAATTATCATGAACGAAAGTAGAGTAAAAATTAAATAGAATAATAAAATACTCAATCATTAAAAAAAAAAAATCATCCAAAATCCCGTACAATTTTCTTAATATTAAGTTTAAGAAAATTCTGAAAGTTGTTTGTAGGTAATAATTGTTGTAAATTCATAAATATAGATTTTAAAAAATATATATAGTATTTTTAAGCGCTCATTTCCTACCTTAATTATAAATAATATAAATTTATTAATTGAAAAAATAAAAAGCTGAAAGAAAAAAAATTATTTGAAAAGATTTTGGGTTTTAATTTATTTATTTTTTCTTTTGCAAATTAAAAGTGAAAAAAGAGAAAATATAAATTTATCATTTTAAATATCTCATAATCTTGTAAAGTTGCAAATTCCACGATTTTTTTTTATTGTAAAGCATATAAATTCATATGTCATATATATTTGCCTAGAGTTAATCCTACTTAAAAAAAAAAAATATGATAGTTTTTTTTTGTTTTTGCATTTAGTTAAGTAAAGTCGAACAATGATTAAATATCGTATTGAATATTAACAACAGTGTGTTAATAAATAATTATATTAAAAAGAAAAAAAAAATGAAAACTGTAAAAGCTTTTATATTAATAACATTTGAAAAACTTTAATAAAAAATAATGATTTCTTAAAAAATTAAAAAATTTGTTCTGTTTTATAAACATTTTTTCTAGGTAAAATTTTCTAATGTTGGTATTTTGATTGATTGACACGTAATGTGTAAGTATCTATAAGGTGAGTAAGAATTCCTTATGTTTTATTTCTTATTTATTTCGGCAATAATTTTGAAATATATTAACACATTTCTCTATAAACTAAGAATCTATTTAGACTTTTAATATTCATTTGGTCGAAGAGCTATAAGACCTATATCTATAAGTTTTAACTTTATTTATTTTTTATATCTAGTTACTCTATAAGATTATCTAAATGTCTTATATATAATTGATGTTAGAAAAGTGAAGAAAACAGCCTTGATAAAAAATAAATAAATGCTAAGACTTAAACGTAATCAGATTTTAAATATAAAAAAAATACAATCGATGTAAATTTTTTCACATAATAATAAAACACTTATTACACATTATATAATGTGCCTCAACTAATGTTCAGTAAATTGTGTCAATTTATATTTATATTCGATATTTTGTGGCCCACTTCAGTCTATTCGCAAACTTCGTCATTTTACATTGTGTTTTTCAGGCATTAGTTTATAATAAAATATTTTTGCGTAATTTTTTTGTTTTATTTAAAATCACTAAATTGTTGGCATTATTAAATGTAGTAAAAAAATATATGTTATTCTAAACTTAATGTTTTCCAATATTTATTGTCGTCATCGAAATAATAAATTACGTGCACAAAAATGAAGAAACTTAAAGAAATTGTTTAAATATTCGTATACACAATATACATAATGTAATACTTACTTAATCAACATTTGTTTTCAACCATATTTCAATTGCGACGTTTTGTTCAATTTTTAAAAAATATTTT
The DNA here is from genome assembly GCA_011634745.2 of Catotricha subobsoleta. Classification (NCBI taxonomy): domain Eukaryota; kingdom Metazoa; phylum Arthropoda; class Insecta; order Diptera; family Cecidomyiidae; genus Catotricha; species Catotricha subobsoleta. The sequence continues at coordinate 3,777 of JAABKK020050276.1, read as the reverse complement.
ATAGAAAATACAACACCATATAAAGAAATTGGTTTGTGATAAAAAAAAAATAGTTTAGTAATCCAATCATATTTTGAATAATAAATTGAGACTACATTGATATAATATAATTCATTAATTCTAAGACTGATTAAACAAATTACAAAAAATATTGCAGTGATTGCTATCAAAAGATTTGCTTGAATATGTTCTTAATTATTTTAAATTTGATTAAAGTTTATATTCCATTCGTTTAGCTTATCAGATTGTTACTGATTTAGTTAAACATGCTTTTATTTTAGAAACATTGTGTTCATTCATTCTATTTATTTGATTCAAAATAATACTTTCATCTTTATATACTTACTGTGATTCGTGTTTGAGTGAAATACATGAAAATCTCGCTAACTCGAATTGAAAAAAAAAACTGCTGATAAAATTGAACTCGTTAGTTGTCAGTGCCGGTTTAACTTTTTAAAAAAGATCGAATTATTGAATTTAAATATTATCTAGTGGTTCGAGCTATCGAGACTTTAATATAGTAACAATCAGATAATCATCCTTTAAGACTGATTGCATAATTTTATACAAATGTACCTGAAAACTTACCTTAACTCCATCATCATTTTGTTTTATTTATTGTCTCCATAATTGAAAAAAAATAAAATAAAAACAAAAATACTCTTTTTATCAATGTTATAGTTTTAAACCTAAAATTTAAAAAAGGAAGGGGATGAATTAAAAGTACCTATATCGTATTATTATTGTGAAATATTAATTTCTGCTCCTCATATATGAAATTTATTTATTACTACAGGTAGTTTGGGCTCTTTATATTCCTTTTTTGATTGACTGACTATTAAACTCTTAAACAATACAAAAATTACAAATATACATTATATAACATATTTTGCTATACAATCGAAACAATTGTTTCATCTAATTTGTAATACAATGGAATATACCGTTTAATTAACTACGAAACTTTTCAATTTTAAATTGTATTAGCTAAGCTAAAATTGAAATATATAATATACATAACAACCCCGTCAAGCAATTCGGCTTATTTAAAATGCAAGGCAAGCAATAAATTGATGTACTTAGACAAGTTATACAAAGGATTAGAAAATCGGTTCGACATTTAATGGCTGTTCCTTTAAAATGTTAACAGGACTACATAAGACTAAAAGTGATTAATTTAGATTAGATTGTTGATGATAGAATAATATAGGCAAAAGAAATAACAGTGCTGTATTGTTTTTATTACAATAGATTAATACAATTCTATAAATAATAGATGATATAATTATATTAACATGCAAGAGATGTGGTTTACAAGATCGCTTCCATTTCAATTAATGTTAATTATTTAGATCTATTGTCAACTTCTTGGTATTTAGAAATAATAATAATAATACACAGTAGTGGATGATAGAAACGTATTTATAGTTAATAGTTTAATATTAGTAATGTCAATTGTGGCAACATTTTCAACATAATTAATTTCTATTGAGTTTATAAATAACTACTATTTCACGTAACAGAAAGATTAAGTATACCTTTTTGAAGTTTCTGTAATTCAGTTTGAACTAACTAATTATTTGCATAATGATTATTTGGTTTTGTATATTGTATTTCGACTATTAATTTTGTTACTAGATAATTATATGAAAATTTCTACGTTATTCGATTACGACGTTATTATGATTATTTTAGAAAACAGTTATAGATTATTTGGGGCATTGTAAATATTAGGGTGGTTCTTATTTTGAATTTTCTTTTTTCCACTAATCCCATAATTTTATTCCAATGCATACAAAAATGAAACCTAAAAAATATGGAATATATCGAATGAGAGGAATTCGTGTCCTCAAGGGCATGAGATTTAGTATGAAATCCTGCTAAAAAAAAAACGTATGCAAATGCAACTCTTCACATTCAAATTTGAATATTCGCAAAACCACAAAATATTGATTTCAAGATTGTCTAAAGCCAAATAAAATTTCTATGACATAAAGAAATGTGAAATTCGTATTCAAATTAAAGTCTAACAGAAATCTGTCAAAAATAATTAGATATATAAAAGCTTGGTGATGTTATTCAATCACCGACACATAGTAAAAAAAATATCTTCGAAATACAAGAGAAAATACGTCAGAATACAAGTAAATAAAACTTTTAGTTTGTCATATGTAGATTTCTATTTCTATTTATGTACAGAAATATTATCAATAGAATATGCAAAAACAGTCATAAGTTCTCCATAATTCATAAATATTGGTATATCTAGTGCTTGGTAGTAAAATTTCATTCAATTTAGTAAACCATCGACATATGTTTCTTATCAATCTTCTCAAGTATAGTTAACATAAGAGTACACTATACTAAACTCCCAGATTAATTCAATTTCATTTTATATGGTAACATATAAAATTCGGTATAAATAAAAATCTATTATAACATCCTATGAAATAATAATTTATTGCTTTACCATGGCTTATGTAGATACAGAAATGTATAAAACTATATAGATACACAGAGTATATTCTGCCATGCATTCATGTTGCATAAAATGTTCAACTTTCTACATTAAATATGACTTCTACTCAGTTTAAAACTCTTTTCACAAACTGTCATCTTGTTAATGTATTAACCTTATATGTATTATATAATATATATTATTCTTGTTAGCAAATTATAGAGAAATAGTAAATACAGTATGAGAATAAGACTCTTATATCTTTTTTATATATTGGTAATTCATCAAAAATGATCTAAATTTATATTTAATTGAAATTGTTTGAATCCAAAGGTTATTTTATCCTATTTACGTGATTCAAATTTTATTTACTATGTAATTTAGACGCTATTTTCATATAATGGGAATTGGGACGTACCAATTTTTTGTTATGAATCATAAAAAAAATTTAAGAGATATTACACCAAACTTTTAAACATTGCGTCACAGAGCTTTATTAATCTTTAATATCCGTCGTATTATTTATAATAGAAATTATTAAAATAAAAAATATATTCTATATTTTGTTTTTCTATGTTTTCTGCCGCGAATACTAAATTTGATTGTTATAATTTTTCTAAATTATACTGCAATCATGTAATATTTATCATGTTTTGAAGTTTTCTCTATAATTCTACAATATTTTTAAAAGGATTTCTAATTAAAAATTTCATCCATCTCAGGTTGTTTCTATATTTATCAATATTGATTCGGTGTTTTTACGTTATGAAATTTACTTACAAACATCTTCTTAATTTTGTTTCGAAATAATCTCAGTTTAGTATCACAAATTCACTATAACATATTATGCCTTATAATTTAATTGCATTTGTATGATTTTTCTTGCTTTGGCACATGTAAAGATTTACCATATAATTTTTGAGTCGTAAGTGCTTACTTATTTAATAATTGAATACAACCTTATAATACGTATATCAGAAACAAAAGAGTTTGTCAATACTTTTTCAAATGTAATTAAATGTTTATTTTCCATATTTGTAATATCTCATGATCTTATTTTTTCGTATTTTTATAATTTTGAATATTTTGGCGATAATTCGTTATTTTTGCGGAATATCGCCCAAAAATTTGAAACACGTTAGTTTAGAAAACCGTTAATTATTTTTATTAATTTTTTAAATTTAATAATATAATTTGAATACATATTAAATTTCTGGTGTTCGATATATTTTATTTTTAAATGGGTCATAAAGATTCGGTCACCAGAAATATGAAAATGGTCACCAGAAATATAAAAATTGTCACCAGAAATATAAAAA
>JAABKK020050232.1:0-11789 GCA_011634745.2 Catotricha subobsoleta | reverse complement strand
CCTTCAATTGGAAGTTATTACAAAAAATACAAAATGTTTTACGTAATGTTTTATGAAATGTTTTACCGTGTAGGGTGACTTTAAGATTAATGTTGGATATATCGCGAAAAATTTATTCTCCCCCTTTCGTAACAAATTTTCAAATTACCCCTCCCACAATACACCTCGACCCGAAATTAGGTGCAAAACGAAGTTAGCCAAAGTAGATTCGTCCACGTAAATTGTTCTTGTTACAACAACAAAATAAGTACATGAAATTTACTTCGTCTGTTTGCATTTTAATTTCAAATAATAATTGTTTAAATTTCGAAGAAATTTTATCTTTTATACTAAATTAGAATAAGTATATTTTATATAAATTCACAAAAAATGTATTTTACGTAACATTGATGAAATGTAAATATCATAAGATAAAAGATATAAGATATAAGTGTACCTATAATGTGCAACCATATGTTTTTAGTGTTCTTCTGATATGTTGTCGGAAACTTATCTGAAGAATACTCCTAGAATAATTGGAACATTAGATATGTTTACGCAAAGCATATCAGGCGTCTAACCCGAGCTTCACACTTGATTTCTTTCTGCGTCTTCTAACTAAGAATATGATCGAAAATGACCAGAAATAAACTAAATTGAAGCAATATCGCATAAAACGAGAAGAAAAAAGAAGCAGAAACCAATCAAGAGTACAGCTGGGGTATTATAAACAAGTATAACATTGTCTTTGGGTATGTATAACGATAATTAAATGTGTCCTCCAGTCAAAGGGAATAAATAAACTCGAATACGGTGTTTAAACGAAACTTAGTCCTTTTTTGGATACGTTTAATAAATTGCGTCTAGTATGACAGCTCTATAGACCATGTTCAACTTTATATTTATTGGTTCAAAAACACTACTACTGACGCCACTTTCTACGCAAAAATCAGCAAAACTTTAGTTTTTGGTTCAACAACACTATTTTGTTCCACTGTCTACGTGAAAAATGAAAAAAGTTTGATTGAAATACGAAAAAGTTTGACGTCTTACATGGTCTATATTCTCTTTTTACATTGTCAACTTAGTTTACCGTATTAGCCAAATATGTATAAATTACTTATTAAATTATTAATTAATTGATATATAATTTTGTTTAAGAATTTTTTATTGTAGAGAAATTATTCTAAATACACCAACAATAATATCAAAATATGGTAAGCGATAGTAATATACAAGAAAGAAAAGCAATGATATTTTGTGCTACTATATAACCTCAAAAATCCAATTACATACATACATAAATGTAGTAGTGCATATGAAAATTTTATCCTGTTTGATCAATTTATAATTAAATATAAAAAATTTCAGTATTCTTTGCTAAACAAGCAAGAACTTGCCCACGAGGAAAGTATATGGGGTGTTGCATGGGGAAGAACACAAAATACAGAAGATCCACAGAAAGAGAATGATCCGGATGCATCTCGAGACTCATTCACAAATCCATCAAAACAATATAATGACTTTATTGTAACAGGAAGCTTAGACGATACAGTTAAAGTATGGGATTTAAAGGATAATCGCTTAGAACTACGGCAACAATTATCAGGACATTCACTTGGAGTGGTGTCTGTGGCAGTTAGCTCTGATGGTAATACAATTGCAAGTAGTTCACTTGATGCTGGATTATGTATATGGAAAACAGAAACAGGTCAATTGTTAAATCAAGCGGCATTAGGTCCAGTGGATTTATGGACTGTGGCTTTTTCTCCCTGCGACAAATATGTTATTTCTGGATCACATGAAGGAAAAATATCATTATATAGGTAATTGTTTTTCAATTCTATGTGACAATAAGAGTTTGTAAGTAAATTTAATTTTACATAAAATTCCCAATAACTTTTTAGTGTTGAAACGGCTAAGCCTGAACAAGTGTTGGATCCCCAAAATGGCAAATTTACATTAAGCATAGCATATGTAAGCATATCGAATTGAATTAAATTAAATTTTTCGGTGCACTTTTAATATTTTCATTTTACTTTCTTTTTTTAGAGTCCTGATGGCAAATACATTGCAAGTGGTGCTATCGATGGAATTATAAATATATTTGATGTGGCAGCTGGTAAAGTAGCACAAACTCTAGAGGGTCATGCAATGTCAGTACGAAGTTTGTGTTTTTCACCTGATTCTCAGATGCTTTTGACTGCTTCAGACGATGGACACATGAAGTTATATGATGTGTAAATTAACGACTATTATAAGTTGATTAAACATTTAAATTAATTTCAATGAACAATTTATTTCAGAGCTCATTCCGATGTCGTTGGCACATTATCAGGACATGCTTCATGGGTATTGAGTGTCTCATTTTCAGGCGACGGTAAACATTTTGCTTCGTCGTCCAGCGACAAAACAGTTAAAATTTGGGATGTGGCCGAAAGAAAATGTGTGCACACATTCAATGAACATAATGACCAAGTGTGGGGAGTTAAATATAGTCCAGACAGCAATAAAGTTGTATCAGTATCTGAAGACAAAAGCATTAATTTATACGATTGTCCATCGAATGTTGTTTAACATATTGGATTAATAAAAACTTTCATTTTTCTTTTTCACAAAATATTCGTTGTTTTAAATGAAATGGCTTAGATAAGAATTTTTTTTTAATTTATTATAAATAACGCTAATTTTATTCACAAAATATGCTGGACAAATCTGATAGCAAGAAGTTTATTCAAAGAATCTTTTTCTTCTATTTAGGTTTATCTTCCGGTTTATCTTCGGGCTTATCCTCTTTTTTACCGCTCTCAATTCTCTTAATCTTAGCAGTGAGAATGTACATTAATTGTTTAAAGGTAGTCTTGTCAGTTATTCGTCCTTTTAACTTTGGTTGAGAAGTTAATTTTCTAGTGTTCGCCAGTGATGTTTGTTCTGGAACATATAATTCAAACGATCTGAAGTGCTTTAATATATTATCTAAATAAACGAAATAAGAAGAAATTTAAAAAATTTCACAGACACGCAGAAATAACAATTTTATTACATGTTATATCTTCTTTAATTTTGTATTCATTTGCTATTCGTATAACCGTCCATTCTGCTGAATTACCATGATGATCTGTAATGAATTTCATTGCTTTTCGAAGTGTGGTTTTTCCTGGAGGAATAATATCTGGTTCTTTATGACCATATTCAAAAAATTCATATCCTCTATCATGTGGCAATGTTTTATTGGAGCTTTCAACATCTGATCTACGAGTAATCTACTTGATCATAGAAAATTAATAATGTGTTTTAATGAAATTGTAATCATTGCTATGTTATTTTTACAAACCTTTCCATCTACTGATGTCACGTAAACTTGTTTTAATTTAACATTTAAATCCTTATCTACTTCATTAGACTTTGTGAGATATTCTGGAGTTTCTGCAGAAAAAAAATTTATTAACTTCTCTCAAAATTAAAAGTAAATTAAGAATCCAAACCTTTTAACAATCTTTGATAATGTCTGATGTTAGATGGATGTTTAGGCGCAACAATTGGCCTTTTTTGTTGCTTTTCCATTTCTTTGAAAGCACGATTTTCTGCATTATATCTTGTATTTACTTTGCGAAATACTGAAAACAATAATTGCCTTATTTTGTAAATCATTATTTCTATTATTTAAATGAAAAAATTTTCATCATTTTTAAGTTTAAGGTTAGTAATTTATATTTTATACATTGTGTAATATGAAATTGACAATTAAATACTTTAAAGTAACAGCAGCGCCGTGGGTATTCGGCATAATATCATCACATTTTCCAGAATGGCTTCGTTTACATTTTTCGTTTTGCTAAAGCTTCTCTCACACTAAAACGTGTAATACCCAAAGATATTGTAGATACATAGATGGATAGTGTCGGCAAAACAGGCGAAAGTTGAAGTAAGCCCTACGTATGTCTTTTGCTCTATCATATTGGTATTGTCATTGTTGAGTCAAGCCCCACCTCTACAGAAATACGTAACAAATATTGGAAATTTTTTAAAATTAAATGTAAATTGCCTATAGTCTATTCCATATAAATAAACCAAAGGTTTTTTTTTATGAATTTGAATACAACAACGGTCTTTGGTTGATATTCAGGGTTGACTTATTACTCACGTCATATTTATTATTTAGGCTAGGTATATCGTTTATGATTATCGACAACCATGCATAATACCATTACTCTCTTTATATGGAATAGACTACTTATATAAACTCACTAAATAAATGCATGGTACTTACAATAACAACAAGGTGGGATCATTAGAAAAAAAAATTGTGAAAAACTTGCGCAATACTTCACAACTAAGCAAAATGAAGTGAATTTGAATGAAAAACTATCTTTTTTTGAGTTTCATTAAAGAAAATAAATATTTTCAATTGCGTTAATGTTTTGAATTTGTTTTATCAATACTGAACATTATAAAAATACTCTTTAATTAAAGCATGCTTTGCGCGTAGCCCTATCTTGTAGGTATTGCACCATGAGATAAATGCACAATAATTAAAAAAGAAGCTTACGTGACAAAGTAGTTAACACCCCCCCCCTAAAATATTAGAAACAAATTGAAACATTTTTCGTTACATCCACCCCCTACCCCCCGTCAGAAGGTTACCCTACTGTACATCGCCTCATTAAGTAATGGCTAACACTTCGTTACATATCGACGATATTCGTATTATTTCCGAAATTATATGGCGGTGAAATGAAATATTAAAATAAAGCGCACTATAGACCGATTACTATACGTTAGATCTCTCTTGAACAATATATGGAAAGTCATATATTTTTGGAGGCGCTGCATGTTTTGTTTTTCAAAAAGCAGGAGTGGCGCTACCACAAAATTTTATGTAAAAAAACATCTCAACTACTAACTAGCTGCTGTCAATTAATCGTTCTATTTTAAACATTTCATATATTTTTGGTATATTGACCATTAAGATCCGTCTGGCCACACCCGAGTTCTAACTCAATATGTAAAAAAAAGTGCAAAAAAAAAACAGAAAATTGGGTACCACGATGGAAAATCGAAACAGTCCAAAAAAAAAAAATTCCGCTTTTTTCGCGATCTGCAACAAAGGAGTCGCTACTAGTGGTTAACTTTTGAACTACACAATCAACCAATCAGAATAAGCCATTTAACAGTTCACGACACCTTTTTTATGTGTTTGACAGTTCTGATTACCTTTTTCTGCATAGAAACTACTGCCGCCTAGTGAGCATGCAGATCGCGATTGAAGATGACATGATGATCATTTTCTTCATTAAAAATATCGAAAGTCTTGTATTGCCCACTTTGCCCCTATGGTAGGTACGAGGCTGTTACTTTTAGCAACCTAATTCCTACAAATATATGTACAAGCCCCGATGAGAACGCAAGTTAAAAACTTCAAATTATTATTGTCGGTAAATAATTCCATGAAAACCAATCATTAGTCAAGGCAAAGCATGTCCTACAGATGGCGCGGTAAATCAACAAAAAAAAATTATCGGATCTGTTAATCGTACGAAATGTAATTTACGAAATGTACTTTACGAAAGAAAAATGGCATCTACATCATTTGCCAACTTGCGCTCTTTGTTTTCGTGTTGGAATTTAACCAAAAATTTTATAATTTTGTCCTCAAATTAGTTGTTGTGTTTCATATTATTCCAATTATTTACATTTTAAATTATTAAAACAGTACAAATAACAAATTATATTTGTTAAAAAAATTGATACTTGTGAACCGTATCAACCATAGATAATTTTTTTCCTTTTTCTTTTTTTTTTTTTTTAACAAAAAGTGTTATGAGAAAAAAAAGTGATTTCGAAATACCACACAGTCCCATTTTATAATAAAGTATAAAGTATGTATAGTGAGTGAACGATACGCGACGATGAGACTGTTGAACAAGTAGATTGGAATTGGAATTGTTCGTATACAAATATAACTAATAATATTGTAAAATAATATCACATACGCGAAGTTTTCAACCTTGTATCCAACTCATAAAATCAAATTTAGTAAATTGGATATCATAACCATATTAAAGTGTTGCTAGACAATGTTTTATTTCCTATTTTTTTTAAAGAAATAAATAAACTATAATAAAAAGTAGAGAGTTAGTATAACTTACTGATTAAGTACGAGCTATCAGTTTGATTTTCAAAAGAAAAAGAGAAAAATCCCATATTTACTCTTTTGTGCTATTTCAAGTGGATTAAGAAAAAAAAAATTATTTGAATATTGCCGCGGCAGTGAATTAAGATCGTTTGTGATGCAAATAAAATCAAGACACAAAGCAAGAGGATTCTGGCAATAAACCTAAAATAGATTCCACTGACGGTGAGTTCTTTTTTTTTTTTTTAATCAATTTACTTTTCTTATTTTTTGGTTAATCTTAGCTGCATTTTGATCAATGTTTTTTTTTAACTATTTTATATCTCGTCATCGTCATCAATCAATTTAAAGTAGTGTTGTTATATGTATAATTGAATAAGAGTTTATTCGTATGCCATGTTATCTGTGCACAACGTGAGCTACAAACACCGAAAGTTCAATTTTTTATTTAATTTTTTATGTGCTTAACTTAAGTAGGTTTTAAATTTGTAATGTTTTAAATAATTAAATGCTAAGTGCCAACATAAATTTATGGTTGACATAGTTTTAGTCTTCTAGTGGTTTTTGGCTCGATGAAACAAATTGCGTAAAAATATGTCATGCAACATAGATTGTTATTGCAATTTCAGGCTTGAGCAAAATCATTATGTACTTATTATGCGTCTTCATTTCATATGGTTGATTTAAACTTCACCATACTGATCAAAATTATTTCGTACATAACAATAATAATAATAACAATGGTTTGATATGGAATTTTTAATAAAATATAAAAGTTAAAATGTAATTTTAGTGTATTTTTAACAGTTTGATGAAAATTACAAATTCTTGATAATTAATTTTAATTGTGACTAGTTTAGTTATTTACAAATATCTATTCTTATTTATGTATGTATATTCTTTCTAATGTATCGTTCTAGTTGTCAAATTCAGTCCAATAAGACTCTAAATTGGAATTTTCAATGCAATGGATTTTCAATAGTTTTTTGTTGTATGAAAATATGAACAATAATGTGTCAGACTATAAGTTCCGCATAATCCAAGGTATATTTGTTTGGTGAGATACTGAGCCAAATAATATTACTATCTTAGGCCAAGTTGAGTACGTTTTTATTGAAAATGTAATTACTTTAGTGGGTCAAATTTGACAAAACGAGTCTTTATGAACTCTTACAATAGTTTATTTTTTTGTGGCTAGAGTTGAACATTATATTCATGTTGCTTGACGCGTTTAAAAAAAACTATAAATACTTGTCTGTATGTATGTCGGGTATAAAGAAAATATTTCCCTGTCAATAATTCTAATGTTCAGAATTCAGTTAACTACCATTTTTATTAATTCTTAATTAGATTACCCCATCCGCTAAGTTCATAGTTAAAAAAATGAATAAAATCGATTTCAATGAAATTACCTATAATTTTGTTAATCCAGCTCATATTTAATCCCTATTAAACAAATAAAACCATATTAAGACATGTAAATAGTACGTACCGACGTACCGTACACGTCATTCGCTTACATTTACATTCGATCTAAGCAATAATATTTGAAGAAATAAAGTTCTCTTGCAATCTGAAAAAAAAAAAAATACTGAAAAATATCGCATTTACCAAAATTTATTAGATTAAAATTTAATTAAAATGAAAAAAAAAAAAAAACTTCAAAAATGAAAATCAACATCAACATAAATTACAATGTTATTGTACAGAATATTATTAGATTTTACTATTTATGCATTTCAATCAATATTCATAGCTAATGCAATTAAAATACATATATTGCATTAAAATTATTAAAATTCGTATGTAGGTACGTAAATAACTAAAGCTAATAAATCTAATACACATTCTTTTCTCGTTATCATCACCACATTAAAATTATTATTATATGCCTTACCTCTAAAGTCTAATAGCTGAAATGACTTTACTACATAAATAATAATATAAAAGTTATTTGCGTAATATAACTTCATTTAAAATACGTTAAAAATTATTGACGTAATATAACGACCATTGTATATGAATATTTTGAATACATAAGCAACAACACAAGTACAAATACAGAGTACAGTATTAGCTTATAATAACTTTTTTTTTCTTTTTCTTTTTCTTTTTTTTTTTTTGTATACAAATAGCCCATGCCTGACAACTACATACAGATAATATTTAAAGTTATAAATAATAAATTTCTTATTGACTATAATCGCTTCGCTTAAGTGTTTAACTTTTAAGTATTTAAAGAATTTTGATATTACAAGAGAGTTTTTTTTTATGAGCCTATATAATATATTTGTATATACAAATACATGTTCTTCATTTCATTTTTTTTTTTTTATTTTTATTTATTTAAATTCGCGTATTTCATGTTTATACATTAAATTGAAAGATATAAAAAAGTGCCAACAAGTTGACGAACAAAAAAAGTAAAAAAAAAAAAATAAATAAATAAAATAAAATAAAATAAATAAATAAATATATTTCGACAAATATGTTAAAAGTCAATGAGAAATGATAATATTTTTTGACTGATTTGTCAATCTACGTCAGAATTCAAAATTAAATATGTAATATTTTTCTATATATGTAATATATTTTTGTTTATAGCAATGCTTTTTATGTGTTGATCTATAGACGTATCAGCTTCAGCCTATTTGTGTAAAGTGTATGCATATGAATATAAATTAACCACTTACACAAGTTGACTTGGTATATGCATAATATTTGTAAATTTTTGAATTATAATATTAAAAGAGAAAGTGACAAAAATTGGCAAATTTTTCCATTCTATTACAGTTCAAGAATAACATTAAACAGACTCTTAGAGTTTGAGAAATTTTTTTGGTTGGGTTCAAGGTAATTTAATATAAAAAAAAAAAAATGTTGGTTGAATATTATTTTGGGTGGTACATTGGTCAATAAAGAAAACATGTGGGATATTTTTAAATTAGTAACGAAATTTTCTAAGTTTTTTTCTGTAATTTTTTTTTTTTTAAATGTATTATATGATGATTAGATGTTATTAGTGTATATATGCATTGAATCTATAAATGAAACACATTCAGATAGATTATCTATCATAGATACCTGAAAAAGTTAGATACTTATCTAGTTATTGTAAAAGTATCCGACAAAATATACAGATTTAATTTCAGATACTTTAAAAAATAATAACCCAAATATTCTGTGTTAAAGCTAAGCAAATAATTTCTTCCATCTAACAATTTGGCATCATTCAAGTAACTGGCTTGACTTCTTCTAAACCAGTCGAATACAGATTGTATATTACTATAAAATACTTACCCATTAAATTGACAATTGTTCTAGCGCGATTGCAATATGTTAAAGATATTTTATTTGCACATTTTTAATTTTTTAATTGAACATATAAGTATTTCTGGAGAATCTCCTCCGCTATGCCCAGATAACATAACATATTAACGAATTAATATTTTTATGAGAGATTTGTATTACTTAGGATATAAATATTCCAACAAATCTCAATCAAATACGGTCACAGACCTCTGACACGAGAATACCATGTATTCAATATGCACACAAATATATATCAGCTAAATATTATTTGATAATAGAAAATTTGCAGATTTATGAAAATTAAAAATTAAAAAAGTATCTAAGATATTTTAATAGTTTATATCTAGCTGTGGTATCTAATATATGATAAAAGTAAATCTAGATAGTTCGAACACTGGCACTTCATGCATTAATATACTCAAATGATTTTTAACAAAAAAGGAACACTATTCTATTCCTGAATGTAAACATCAATTAAAATTGAATAAATTTTGGTTAGCTTAACGTAGGTTTCTAGGTTTCTAGATTTCTTTTTATCTCTATTCTATATTATTGATTATTATCAATGTAGAATAAAATTAATTCATTTTAAAGATAATTTATTGAAAAATTACTTGAAATTTAGAAATTTCATATAAGATTTATCATTATTGTGCTCAAACCAGATTTAATAGTTTTCATATTAAATATATTCCAAGAGTTATGTCCAATTGGATTGAAAAAACAACTTTTATAATTGTTTGAATTAAATAAATACCGACATAAATGGGAAATATATGCAATGGATTCGCTAGTTTTAATCACATGATAATTCAAAAAAAAAAAAATCATATTATATAAATTATATGTAGGTATATAAAAATATTCCATCGCAATCAGGTCAGTTTGACCCTGAATCTCAATTTTTTAGGTGTTTGTAGCCTTGTGACGATAATGAAATAAGTCTAGGCCCTTTAATAATATATTATCGTCATTATGTACATTAACTTGTAGCAGATAATGCATATAACCTCGGTATGCGGTTTATTTATACATATGTTGGCCATATGTTAAAAATAAGATGAGGAAAAAAAAATAACAGAAAAATCTTTCTAATTATTTAAAGAATTTAAAAATTGCATTTTGTGTTCATAATAACGGACCGGGAGGCGGCAACAGTACAAAACAAAAAAAAAATACCTTTTTTTTTGTGCTTTTATATATATTTATATATTTTTTATTCATTTGATGTGGATATTTTACTGTGTCGTTATTATATATTGACATATTTTTTATTTTAATGGACCAAAATTTTGGTTAAACAAAAATTCTCTGTAGTTGATTTATAGACTGACCTGAGAAAAAAAAACGAACTTATTATGGAACATAGTAAGACACAGAGATGGATAAATGTAGTTAGTTCCTGTTGTCGGAATATATTTCATTTTCTATGACAATGGTGTGTAAAAACCGGTTTTATATTACATAAAAAAAATTGTGCAGCTTTCTTTATTCATTATTTATCATCTAATTTTTCCTTTTTGATGAATTACTTTGAGACAAAACTGATTTACGGAATTTTGAGTAAGGCTTATTTAAATATAAATGAATTGATATTTTCAGTTGTAATTTAAAAACAAAATTACGTGTAATAAGCAAATGTAATACCGATTGAAATATTGAATATTGAACATAATGGTATGCAACAAATGCTTCACCGGCAACATCATTTCGTTTTACTTTTAGAAATTGTCAGAGATTTATTTTTATTATATAATTCTAATAATACACAAATACATAATTAGAATTACTAACCTACATCACGTTTAATATTAGAAATGTGTCGTTTAAACTAAAAATATCAATATTTATAGCATTATAATTAGTTTTATTCATCAAATAAATACCGAACGCCGATGTTATATTGTTACAATTCACAGTAACAGAAAATTAAAAAAAAAAAATGAATAAAGTCTTCTGTTTATTATTATAATAATAATTTATAAGAAACAATCAAACATATTTTTCCATTTAATATAAAAAAAAAAAAATTGTTAAAGAAATAAAAAATCCCTTTTCGAAAATTTTGTCTTTTGTTATTCTATATTTACAGCTATTGAAAGATTTATTTATTTTTTTGATTTCTTTTCATGAAACATTTGTGTTCTCGAGTATGTATTTATGTTTAGCAGATAATAGTCCAACTGAAGAAGAGAAAAGAAAAACTAGATGATTTTTTTTCTGTTATCCTTTTTATTCAGTTTGTAATATGAAGAGCCCATCAACAACATTATATATGTACCAGGTACCTATATATGAGACTATTAGAATCAAAAACCGTTTATTCCATTTGCGCTGGCAGGCGATTTTGATCCTAATTGTATAG
>JAABKK020050221.1:0-11790 GCA_011634745.2 Catotricha subobsoleta | reverse complement strand
AAGCGCCTATTATGAATAAAAAGTAACTAAAAAAATTCGAAAAATATCGTTAGTTCTTTCGTTACTTAAAATTATAAATAACGGCGTTAGAGTTATTTATTAGTTTTCAGTAAAAGTAACGCGTTAGAGTTAGCGGAAATACTATCGAAAGTTAGTAACAACGTTATTTCTAACGCCGTTAGTCGCAGCCCTGATAAAACCGTTAGTTTATATAGAACATATTATGTATAATCGTTTTATAATTATAATTGCCATTTATAACTGAAGGGCCTGAGAGAACTACGAAGTAAGCCACATTTCGATTTTACTGACATTTTGGCTCATAGCTCTTAAGCCGCTATAGCTATAAGTTTTTCTTGTTTTAGACATTTGTTCATCTGGGTTTTGGCCACAAAAGTCTAGAATATCAAAATTGTAACTGTAGTGGTTTCAGAGCTAAAATGGCAGTCAAATCGAAATGTGGCTTATACAGACGTGCGCACGGGAGGGGGGTGTATTAATCAACCCCCCCCCCTCTTCCCACCACCCTGAGTTTTGAGAAGTTCTTTTTTTTGAGATCGATTTTGCAATCGTCGACTAGAATTTGGAGAAAATAGTATCTTTTTTCACTTTCTTAAAAGTCAGCTAAGGGTAAGTCTTTTTTGTTTGAGGCGTTTTTGCAATCGTCGACGATAATTTGGAGAAAATAGTATCTTTTTTCACTTTCTCAAAAGTCAGGTAAGGGTAAGCCTTTTTGTTTTGAGGCGGTTTTGCAATCGTCGACGATAATTTACTGGCTGAAGAAAAAAAAAAAATTTTTTTAGCAAATGCCCCCCCGGCACAAATCTAAAGCGTGCGCACCTCTGCTTATACTTCTTTGTTCCCCCAGACCCTTAAATTGTTTGTGGGGATATATTAGCCATATATTTTATATTTACTTTCCTCGTTAGTAGTTTCATTGCATTGTTCATTTTTTTTATTTTTATTTATTCAATTTATAACGAAATATTGTACTTTATCAAACGAATATCAGTGCATTATTATACGTTGCTGGGATCGAAAATAATTGCATCGCAACGCAATTTGTTTAAAAAGTACAGTGCAGAGCCAATTGTTTCGTTGAAAGTTTTATACTTTTTAACAGCAGAAAAAAAACTATTTAACAATATTGATGAAAAGTATCTGTATATTGATAACGTATACAGATACAACTTTTGCATCAAATTTATATTTTAAGATGTCTTACTTTTGAACTGGCACGGCGATATAATCTTTTGGTCGTGTTTAAAGTCTGAAATTTCATCATTTATTACTTTCTATGTCTATTTAAGATGACAAAACAAATGATTCTTTACAAATTCTTTATGATTAATAAAAGAAAAACATACATTGCTATGCGTTATAATTCTGGTGTTGAGTTACTGACCGATAATTTAGTAATGTTTCTTCCTGCTTTTCTTTCTGCTCATATAAAA
Organism: Catotricha subobsoleta; assembly: GCA_011634745.2. Classification (NCBI taxonomy): domain Eukaryota; kingdom Metazoa; phylum Arthropoda; class Insecta; order Diptera; family Cecidomyiidae; genus Catotricha; species Catotricha subobsoleta. The sequence goes on along the minus strand of JAABKK020050221.1, from coordinate 10,336 downwards.
ATGTCGTAAAAAAGTAACAGAATTCCTGAAATTAGTTGTTACTTGCCAACATATCATATCAATAAAAAAAAAACGTATGGAAAATGTATAGTTTTTTTTTTTATTTATCTAACGCTATGGTTTATTGTAGACCAGCTATTAAATTCTTCCTCTTATTTACTCCAAATAGGTATATTTTATGTGGACTGACTGGCCTGGATAGCTTATGTGAAAAAGTTAAATTGCATATCTTGGCATCATGCTGTTGAGAAGGTAAAATTAATCAATCAACTGTTTTATAGTTTACTTGAATTGTGTAACTAAATATTACAAAAACTTGAACATATTATATTTATCAGAGTTTTGAGATAGTAACTAAGAAACTTTTCCATATAATATGCGTTATTCCGTAAATAAGAGAAATGAGATTTCTAATTAATGATTTAATCATCACTTAATAACGATATGAAGACTGATGTCAGTTTTATACAGGTGGAGCCAGAATGTCATGTAATGTAAACAATAATTAAATATTCAATGAAAGCCAAATATGATTACATAAACTTTTGATTAAGTAATAACCCACATGAATGTTAATATAACAACAAATGAGAATTATTTCCATACATTACATATATATATATATCTTTTGTTACAATATTGATGCTAATAAGTAGCTGGAATTCTATTCGATGTCGGGAAGGTAATTTGATATCAGCGCTTACCGAATCTCCTATGTCAAATAAAAATAATTGACAAAAAAAAAAAAACAAAAAAAATTATGCACCATTTTTTTGTTTCTTTCATTATTTTACCTATAATAATGAGTTGGTTATGGTAAACAGATGTATAACATCATTCTTTAAAATTCATATTCTTATTTTTCGTCTTTTTTTTGTCTTAATTTTCCATTTGTTTGTTTCATATCAAAATTCAAATACGCTAGATATATATTCATTTTCTTACATAATATTCGGTTATTGTTATGTGTCATTTCCACCACCACCACCTCCGGCCTCCCCTTACTCATCCTATTTGATTATTATAACTTGAATAAAATCATTTTTTATTTTTTAAGAGTTTATTATTCTTGACGAAGAGTAAAAACAAAATTGAAAGTGGTTCATGAAACACAAACATAAAAGAGAAATGGAATTGATTGACATTCTTTTGGGTACAGATAATAATACATATCCTCCAATATATTTCTTTATATATACATATATACATATTTAGAAATGAAAATATATATATATATATATATATATATATATATAATAAAAAGATTCTTATCGATGTTACTACCCACCCAAGCATTCAAGTTATAAAATCTCTGATAGTCAATAATGTTTATTAAAAAGCATTTTTAGAAATATATACAATAAAGTACGTATAGTATATATGCTACTTATATTTTCGCGGAACTGAATAATGTACTTACGTTAACGTTAACATCAACATTTTCTGCTCAAATGAACTAACCACTACAAACTACCCACGAATGTTATATAAATATGTAATATTATATATTATTATTATTATTATTATTATGTATTATTACCAGATTGAAGAAATGAATATACTACCCATTCCCCACGGCGTACAGCACTCCAAATAACAGAAACAAAGCATCGCAAGCAAAACTTTTGCCTGGTTAGTTATTTCATATATTTGTGAAATTACAATACATTATGAATTTTAGTAACATTTATGTTTGATACATTCGTTTACATTGGTATTTAGATTATATACATTCATCTAAACATATTTTTGTTTATCGAAATTGGTTTCTATGAGCCTGTCAATAACTACTTCAATTAAATAGAAGAGAAACTATATACATATATTTATTACCACATGAATCAACAATTACAATTTAATTTTCTTTTTCTTCTTTATTTTGTTTCATTCAGCAATTTATTTATATCGAGAAGAAAATAAATTTACTATGAAAATATAATAGATGATACGTAGTTATCTATTATTTTAGGTATAGGTATAGATACTTACAGCAAACATTTTTTTTTTTAATGTTATCTAAAACTATTTATGAAAACATGTTAAATTTTGATTTTAATTTCTATGATATTATTTAAGTCCTTCACGAACTATAGAGATACATTTTCATTAAACATTTAAAATATATAGAACTTTCAATAAAAGCAACAAATTATTGAATATTGAAAGAGTTAAACTATATATTATTTAGTTATACCTACAATCCTACATATATGTAATACATTTTTATACTAGTTATCACCCTCACAAAATATATATATATATATATTTATATATATATCTAAAGTGGTAGAAATAGTATAAATTCGACTATATGTCGAATATATCATAGCTGTATAGAGCGAAATAAAGAGAGGAGAAATATAGAATGGAAATTTATATAAATACTCGCAATACCACAGAGAAATTTAGATATTCGGAAAACAAGGAAAAGTTCGTAGAGCTTTAAGAGAATTTCCAATACATATATAAAATACGACAACAATTTCATTGTGTGAGTTTTCTTAAAGCTTAAAAATTGTAATGGTATTACAGTGTTGTATTTTGCATCAAATAATGTAAGCGGAGTATCTTGGCTTGGGTAACAATACATTTTCAGATTTTAAATGTTTTTAATTAATATTAATGTAGTTACGTCGAGTTTCATGTTTTTCTTCTTTTTTTTTCGGTAATATTTTTGAACCTGCCACACTCGAGTTTATTATATTAAATTCGAGGTTTAATTAGAAAAATAAACAAACCAAATGCGATATTTAGTTTAAAGTTTTAAAATTAAAAAAAGAAATTTATAATATGAATTATTATACAAATATTTATGAAAGTAATTGTCAATTATTTGTAATGTATTATTAATCAATATACATATGGTTAAGGCTTCGTTCTGTTACGATACACACACACGTATATTTTGGCCAATATCTTGAAAAAAAAAAACATAAAATCTTAATAATTTTCTGATCGCACAATATATGAAGATCCCCAAGGGCTACATTTCGTACATACAAAGTGCTTTTTTTGTATCTCTGATGGTTTTGGACTCGGAGCTGTAAGCGTTTAAAACATCCGTGACAGACAATTTTAAACGCTTATAGCTCCAAAACCGAAAACTATTAGGGCTTCATTTGTCATTTCATTCATTGAAAATAAAAACCATATTATATCATTTACGTATATTATTTATATGTGATGAATGAATTGCACCTTATACCCTTAAATTGGGTCCGATGAACAAAAGAACAAAATATCTATACATGTATCGATGGATTAACTTGAAAATAGGTTATTAAAAAAAAATCGATTTATCGAGATCGAAGATTATTCGACTTATCCGGGGACTCATATAAAACATGAAAGAAATTTGGTGCTTCGATTATATCGCATAGGTTCGAATTATCGAGTTATCACTGTAATAATTTTTTCAAAACTCAATCAATCGAACCCAAACTTCGTTTTGAATGTGTTTAAATAATATTTCTCATCAGAATTTTGAAGTGTTTTTGAAATTCAAAAAACTTTTATTTATACACTACAAAAGGAACACTCGATGACCCGAACCTATGTTAATATAAACATTCAACAATAAACAAAAAAAAAAAGAAGCAAAAGCGTAAAGTGCAACATCTAATTTATTCACTATATGTAAATTTTCATCTTGTCCTGTTTAAGATAAACTAACGTCGCAAACATTTGTCCTCCATTCGATTATCTTCGAATTTAGAATTAAGTCAAGTTTCGTTGGTAAAATGTCTTTTAAAAGTATGTAAGGTAAGCAGTGCCACAATGGGACATGTGCTACAATGAGACATGCCACTTATCTACAGTATTTCGGATTTTTTTTTTTAATTGAACAGATTATTACGCAACTTTTGAACCAGTTGACATTTTTCTGCCAAGTAGCGCAACTATAGTTTTAAAAACATTTTGTTGTTTTTCTATACCAAAAGTAATTTTTTCCAAATTCGTATTTTGGATTTATTCGTCAAAAAAAAGAGTAATTGATTGACTTATGTTTTCTACTTAATTGTGATTCAATTACGTATGTTTTGACAAAAAATAATATATAAAAAAAAAGTCGACCTACATCTAGTAACAATAATTGTCTAAAAAAAAATACAGTGGGCACAATGGGACATAAATAAATGTGAAAAGGGAAATGCATGTTTTGAGGTAAAAAAAACTAAAAAACAAAACTTATGCGCCCATTGATTTATAGTTATTAATGTAACTAGTGGGCCGTGGTTGTGGTTACAAGAAAATCCTGCGTTAAATCTACATTAATGACTAACATTTCAAAATACATTTGTCATTTTTTTTTTAAATAAAAGCTTAGAGCTCATTTGATGCCAATATATTTTATAAGAGGAAAATATTGAAATTATGAATAAGAAATACTGCAATTTTAGTTTACCATCCAGATAAGTTTTCTGGTTTCAACAACAATTATTATTTGTTACTTACTCAATTCAATTAATTAATTAATAATCATTTATGAATTCTGTTATATTATTATAAATTTTTTTGGTTTTGTTTTTGGCGCTCGAAAATTATTATTAATGGCAATGTAATTTAAGTTTGGCTCGCATATGCATTTCGCCAGCCCTGATCACAATAGAATTAAGCATTATTGCATGTGACAAAATGCAAATAACTAAAATTATTATAAAAATTATAAGCATTCCAAAGTCATTATAAATTTCAAGGTAATGTATATATATTATAACTAAAGAAACAGCAAATTGTTCAATGGATACAAAAGTATTGCTAACGTTAGATTATTAAATATGTTCTTTGAAAATAACAAATTCTTTTAATTAATTTATCCCATCAAAAATGTTAGTATCAAATTTCACAATACAAGAATCGGTAGTATTAAAAAATCTGCTCTAAATTTTAAATGAAAAATGTAACATCAGCATTCAGCAATTCACGTGAGTAATCATAGCTTAGTATAATTCTAGAATAAAATGAAGTTATTGTAAATTCTCAAAATTTCAAGAAGAATCGAAAGTCTTATCTGATTTGGACAATTGCAAATAATTTCGAATATATATTATAAGCAGAGAACATTTGATAATGTATAAAACGCCACAAATATTTGAAACTGTGTATCTTAGCAATGCCATAGCTATAAAATGTTATATCGTTTTAGTAAAAATTAATTATATATATTGATTGCATGTTTTAATGTGAAAGCGATTTCAAATTATTGTTATCAGTAGCGAAATATATCTTATATGAAATAGATGTGCAAATGCTATTTATTTATTAATATTTTTTCATATATTTGATTATAAATGTTAAACGAAATTGAGAAATTAATAATAAATAATTGAATTCAATAAATTTTAATTCATTATTATTTATTATTCTATGCTTTCGGCGACTACTCATAGCGAATACTTAAATAGAGAATATTTGCAATATGTTTTTCGGAAATATTTCGAATGTGATATTATTTTGTATTTTTAATTACAATTTAAATATGATTTATTGTACAGATGATTTTAGTGATGTTTTGAAAAGTGTGGGATTATATTACTACAGTCCGTAAGTAATATATAAATATAGGATAGACAATACAATAATAATACAAAATATGAATGGTATATACTTTACAGATTTTATAATGAAGAGCAATTTATTAATAAAAATTGTGAATTGATTCATTTCATCAATGATTTACCAACAAAAATATTAATTCATGGATACATTGCAAATAGAGATCATGGTTCAATTGAACCAATTAAAAATGCTTATCTAAATGCTGGTAATGTTAATTTGATTATAGCTGATTGGTCGAAAGGTGCTTATCAAAAATATGAAGTGTCTAGAGAATTGACGTCTGAAATTGGATTTAATATTGGTAAGATACTGGACGATTTTATGAGAAAATATGATGTAGATAATGGAATGGTTCACGTTATTGGACACAGTTTAGGCGCCCATATTGCTGGTATTGTTGGTAGATATTTTGGTGGACACTTGGGAAGGTATATAACAATTTGGTATTTTCTTTAAACTCAAATTTTAAATTGTATTTTTTTTTTCTTTTTTATACATATAATGGTTAGAATTACTGCACTGGATCCAGCTGCGCCGCTTTATCTGAAATGGTCGCATGATGCCATTCGAAAAAGTGATGGACAATTTGTTGATGTCATTCATACTTGTGGAGAGGCTCTTGGTGAATTATGGTCAAGGTAAGAAAATATCTTGAAGTAAATCATAAGGAAATTGTGGATTTATATATTTTTTTTGTGGTTTTAAAGGGGACATATTGATTTTTATCCGAATTCGGGATTACCACCTCAACCGGGATGCCGTTTTAGAGATGTTTTAACGCTATGTAAGATTTTTTTTATTAACTAATATAATAATGGTATTTAAAAGTTTTTACTAGCTTCCACACTGGCTGATAATATATAAGCCTAATAATTTGTAATGATGTATTATTATTGACCGATCGATTGATTATATTGATTGCATACAAAATGCGAACATTATAATTGAACACTATTTTCTGTAACAATTAGATTCTTGTAGTCACTTTCGAGCTGCCGAATTTTTTGCTGAATCAATTCTGCTGCCAAATTCGTTTATGGCGATTGAATGTAGAATAAATAAAATTCTAGGGAAAGGAAATTGTGAGTCGGGAAATAAAGAAATTGTTATTATGGGAGAATATGTTCCACGCAAGTAAGTATAATTTCCACACTATAATAATTTATATTAAATGTTCAATTAAATGTATATATTTTTCAGAGCTAGAGGAACATATTTCTTAACTACGAATAGTGTATCGCCCTATGGCAAAGGCAATTATTCTGATTTATTCGCATAAATTACAATAAATAATAATAAATAATTTATTGTTCAGTAACTACCTACTAACTATATAAACTTATTTTTTTTTTTTCATTTCAAAACTACAACATTTTACATTTAAAGGTATGAATGAATGAGAAATTATCTACCAAAACTAACATTATTATAATCATAGGCGCCAATTTTTGTAAAAGAGTACAGGGGCAAAAATATTTTTCATGAGCACAAAAAAAAGTTTTCTTACCCCCTTAGAATACAGGGGTAATTCAAACATTTAATGGTTAGTACAGGGGGTACAAGGGCTAACATATATATTAGGGTGGGTCGTTTACCAAAAATTTCGATTTTGCTAGCTCCAAAACCTAAAAACACTATTTTTAATATTTATTTCAATATTTATTCGGTACATCGAGTTGCGGAGGAAAAATAATAAAATTATTTTTCATTTTTTGGTCCGAATTTAATAAAATCTAACAGCTGAACTTGTGATTTTGAACGTTTGTGTTTCATCTTCTTTTAAATTCGATAACTTTTGAAAGGATTTATGAAACTTCAAATTTTTTTATATAAATTCTGAAACTTTTTTGTATAGATTATAGAAGTAATCCCGGTCAAACCTTTAGATTTTAATAAATTCGGACGAAAAAATTAAAAATAGTCTTTATTGGTCCAGTCACATCTTAAAAACTTTGAATCGAAACTTCTGTAACTCCCATACAAAAAACTACCCACACTAATATATATATCTATATATATTTATCTATTTGAGTACAGGGACTAATTGATACATTTTAATGTTTTCGATTTGAGTACAGGAGCTCGAGCCTTTGAGCACGGCAGTAGTCGGCGCCTATGATTATAATGTAATGTTTTCAATATTATTTTCTTTAATAATATTAGCAATATTGTATTTTAAATGGATCGTTAACGAAATAAAATTATCATATTTGAATGGGACATATCCCATGTATAAAATTTACATTGCATGCTTAGAGTTTTCGAATTCAGTTGCTCCAAAGAATTGTTTCATTTTTTAAGGAATTAAAGGAAACAAAAATTTTAAGTTATTTTGGTTTTTTTTTTTTTTTTAAATTAAAGTTTAATGTGATTTCAAACAGAGCTTTCGATAATCTAATTGATTAATTATTTAATGTTATTATATAATATTAAGCATTTTAAAAAGAGAAAAAATGAAAATGTAAGAAGTAAGGGGTATACCCTCAATATCAAATTAAAATAATAAAAAAATTTAACAATAAAATCTAAAAAATGGGCTGCGCTTAGGTAATCGATGTCGTTTGTTCAAGATGAAATATATTTTGAAAGAAACTTCTCAGAAATTGATTTCTATAAAATATTTTTGAATTTTTGATCACGCAAACGCCTCACAAAGTTTTCGATTCCATACAGGTAGAAAATGTTTGTAGAGCTTTTTAGAGAATTTCCAATACATTTGAAGTGAAATTTTAATGTATGCGTGGGTAAAGCTCACAAATGTACTAGTATTGCAGTGTTGTATTCTAAATTCGATTCAATGGTATATTTTAGTTTCTGTGAAATTTATCCAATCGCATTATAATTATTTAGAAAATAATTAATGGGTTATATAATTTAACTAGTCTTTATAGTCTGGAAAAAACAACAGATTGACTATTAAATAAATTGAAAGATAATGTATAAAAACCCATTTCGACATTTTCAAAATTTATATTTATATTTAAATTTTGGTCTATTATCGTTTATCGAATGTTATTCTTTTCTTTTCAAATTTCCTTGGAAACGTACAATCTCATTTGTGGGCCTACGTATGGCCAGTAACGACCAAGGTTATCTCCATCACAAAAACCATTCCCTAAAAAATTAATAATTTTTCTTTCTCGTCGATATTCGAAAGTACATATTTTTATTATTCTTGTGTCTTGTCAGGTGTATCTCAGGAGGTCGTATATTGACCCCTCTCCCAGAATACATATTAACTTTTTCTCACGAAAAAAATTGATTTCGCTATCTGTTTTTTTTGTTATTTGTTCTGTTATCTGTGTTCCCCAAAGGGAAAATTAGATTAAGAAATTGAACTGTTTATGTGCTTACGAAAAATATCATATCACATACACCAAATAAATGTCATATGTAATTTGAACACAAACAAAAAGAAAACATTCTCTTTTTCATGAAAATATGTTAAGAATACATATTTTCTTCAAAAAAAACAATCATTTTTTATGAAAAATCCTGATTTTTTTCGTTTTCATTGTATTTTTCGATTTCTCCTGAGCACATAAAAATATTAGTTTTTTATCCTGATTTTCCACCGTGGGGTTAGAAAATAGATTGCCAAGTTAGTTTTTGTCTAGGGAAAAATAGAATGTGGACTAGGGTGTATCGATTTTTTTTCCTACCTTCTACCATTGTTTTTTTTAGTTGCATTTGGTCTTCCGTGTAACGTGTATTTAAATTTGACTAAAAACACGATTTTTTAATATCAGATAACTACGAACCACGTAGTAAACTACGAAAGGCCAATATATTATTAGCTATTGACTTACGCTATCTGTATAATGAAACAGAAACACAATTATTTGCATCGGTACAAAGTAATAACGGGAAATTAATCTCGGGAACTAGTGGCCGGATGGATATAAAACTTATACCATGTTGTAGAGTGACTGAATGTGATCTGAATTAAAACAAGCTGCCAATTAATTGATACACGACTTCATTTTTGTAAGAAATTAAAAAAAGGCCAGTACAAATTTTTTCACCGAAATGTAATTCTGCGTCTTTTGGTATATTGACCATCAAAATCCGTCCACATGCATCGGAGAAAAAGAAAAAAAAAAAGTGGTTTTCCAAATTTCTCAAAAATGAAGTAAAAAGGTCAAAGGTCAAATGTTATTTTTCTCAGAATTTAGTGATCGCATATTGGTAATGGACACACCATTAGACGCGAAAATGTCGGTTGTAGTAAATATCTAGGGTTTGGACACGATCCGCAATAATTTTAATTAAGAAAAACCAATTTTCTTTAAGATGGTCGTAAGGTGTGGAAGTATTTTAGAACGTGTGTAAGGTTTTATATGTGAAACACCTTCTATGTACGCCTTACGAAATTCATAAACCATTTATCAATTTTCCTTTTTTATCATAATATTATTAATTTACATGAAATAATATTATAGTACTAGGTGAATAAATAGCCAGTCATATATCACAGGTTGAAAAACTAGTGTTGCCATTGATTACAAAATGAATTAATGTTTGACAGTGAAACGGAAATGCGTGACATAAGTTGATCTTAGCTTTTAATATATACAATATACATTAGGGTGGCCCTTATTTTCAAGAGATCGATTCTTTAAGGGGGCACCCCCTAAAAAGTCGAGGTTTAGTCTGAAAATAATTAAACGATTTTTATTTTTTTAAATTTTAAATTTTTGCGCGTGCCGCCGAGCACTTGAAAATGACGGAAACATCTTTTTCCACTTTTTCAATATTTGTTCAACCCTGAAATTCG
>JAABKK020050210.1:0-11790 GCA_011634745.2 Catotricha subobsoleta | reverse complement strand
TTAAGGACATACGAAAAAAACTAGGGGGCGCAATCAGCTCAATTCCGAACTTTTTAAAATAAGGGCCACTCTAATAATTACATTACTTTCATTTTGAACATTTGGACTTTGGTGGATGACGGTAGAGCAGCTAATATCCGTAAAAATTGAAAATCGGAAAACTGCTCTACTATTTGCTTTCAATTTATCAGCAAAACCGATATACCACGGATATTCGTGTGAATATGTTAAAATTTAGAATTAATATAAAAAATGAAAGAAAAGAGAGATAAAAAAAAATCTTATATGTATTGACAAATTGTTCTTGAATAGTTGATATTATACAACCTAAGAAAAATAGTTTTCATATAGTTGTAGTCGTTTGATCCAAATATATATCATAAATCTAGTTGAATCGGTTGCGAACTTATATTTCGTTATACTTTCTGGTTTTTGAGACATATGTTTTCAATTTCTTAGTTCACTAATGTGGATTCTGGATGTAAATGCAGCAGTGAGGAAGTTTTTCTTATCAAAATTTCTCTAATTACATACAAATCAATACAAGTTTGATCACTACTGTACTGTTATTGTAGCCGCACCAATCCAATCGAATCATTTCAGTTCACTAATTATTCAGGATACATTACTATATATAGAACTATTTGATAGCTAGTATCAAATCATCCAGGACTTCCATGTCGGTTCAAATTAAATTCATTTCAGAAGAAAAATTATCACTTACATTAAATTTGTCCATCAAATAAGACGGTTCGAAGTAAATCCGGCATATATACGAAATTCCAATAAAATAAAACTAATAAAATGCTAATATACCCTATTAAAAGAAACATTCTTACAATATTGTTAGTATATTTTGTCGTTATTACTTCGTATTTACGTATTTTTTTTTATTTTTTGTACAATATAAATAAATATTTTGTGTATTATTATTATTACTTTACATTAAATTAAATATTTTGATAACATACAATCTAATATAAATTACATGTTATCTAATATATAATGTCAAGGTTGAATTTGATGTGATGGTTGTTGAGTATTTTATTATTATTATTATTATTATTATTATTATTTTTTTGTGTTCAATATATTATTCATTGCATTTTATTTTATAATAATATAATCTATTATCAACACATCATTATTGACTACATCACATTTATTAATAATAAAAGTATGTAAAATGGTACTTTTACGGCTTAAATTAGGTAATTTATACAAATAATAAAAAAAAGGGAGGGAAGAAACGATGATTATATTTAAGCCAATTTAGAAAATATACAGGGTGTCTCATAACAAAAGGTACAAACTTCTAAGGCGTATTTCTGGGGTCATTCTAAGTCGAAAATATAATTATTTTTTTTCCTAACTCGGAGTATTTTCGGAGTTACAGCCATTTGAATTCAGATTCGGACACATTTTGAACTAATCTCAACGTTTGTGGGCTCGTTGGAAAGGATATTAAATAAGCTAAATAAAATAATATAAATATAAATTTTTGTCTAAAGTGCATATTTTTCGAATTATAATTGAATAAAAAATGCATTGCATTATCGAGCACTGTTGTTGCTACATGTGCCTAATAAAATTGAAAATATCTCAAGTTGTGAGCATTTCAAAATGTGTCCGAATCTGAATTCAAATGGCTGTAACTCCGAAAATACTCCGAATTAGGAAAAAAAAAATTTATATCGACTTAGAATGACCCCAAGAATACGCCCCAGAAGTTTGTACCTTTTGTTATGAGACACCCTGTATAAAAGATTTTAATAATAATTAATTAGCTATTTAAAATCCAATAAAACAAATCTAAATTGAATAAACTGTTTACCAATTAAATTTTATAATTATATGTTTCTATATTAGTGCAAGGTTAACCACCTTCTTGATATTTGGTCAGGCAATTTTTTGAGCACCTTGTTTTAAAAATCATTAACGTTATTAATAACAATATTCGAAAATATTTGTACATGACTGCTATTACAGCAACTTATATTTATAATAAGTAAAAGTACTTGAAAACAATTCATTTTTTGTGCAAAACAAATTTCTCATCTTCTCAATTATAAGTACCTACTCATCATTATTTTTATAAGTGAAAAAAAAACAATATAATAGAGACTAGACTGCAATACAATACACACAGACCTCTTTTTATATTTGTGCACTCATAAAAGCATGATAAGAAAAAAAGAACAATTTTCCAACAATACTTTTTTTTTATTTATTTTTTTTTGCTTTTCTGCTATTGAAACTTTTCGAAATTGTTTTTTTATTTTTACCAATATTTTTTTTTAACTTATTTTTTTTAAACTTATTATTATATTTTTTGTTTTGTTAACTTGATATGTGTTCTTCGACGAGATGTTCTTCTATAATAATATTAGGTTTGGCACGTGATATATTCTGTCATCATTATATTAGAAAATAAACTGTTGGAAAAAGTCAAGACTATTCGTCTTACTTTTATTTTTTAAGTTGATAGAATTTTAATGCACATTATTGCATCAATTTATTTTCTGTTCAATTTTAAATGGGAAATAGAGCTCTCATCGATTTGCCTCTTAACCATATTATCCGTGTTATTTATTTGAACGTGAGTAGATATAATATTTTGTTAAAAAGTAAATTGATTTTTCTTCTCTTTTTTTCTTCTTTTTTTTCGGTTTACACTATTCGAATTTAGGTAAAATGTCAATCATTAAAATAATATTGTTTAGATATTCTGTGGATATTTTTAATATGCGTTTCCGTCATGTGATTTCTATCATTTGTTGTTGTTTATGTTTTGGTGGTTGGTTAAAGCAAACAATATTTTGATTTCTTTTTAATATTTAAATGGATTCTAAATATTGACCATGTTTCGCTGTTTAACCGATATCCATTCTCTTAAGTTGACCACAGAAAATCGATTAAAAATCCATTACTTTCTATGCAGAGATATGAATTTACTTTTAATTTATTAAAGATTCTGAAATATATTTGGTGACATTCGAAAACTTTTCGGGTAACGCCCAATTCATTTAAATCCATTTACATACTTCATGACTGGTTGATTTTCCGATTAACAAAATAAAAACTTTATATTTTTGTGTTAATCTTCCTAAGAAAATCTAATTTCTAAAAATAAATTTATTCGTCGCACAACCAGCTGTGCTATCTATTCCACCACCGTAATTTTTACGATATTAATAATATGTCTAATTTACGTTTCACATATATTTAAATTTATTCATTGAAACGACATCCTTGTTGACCGATCTACATATTTTATGAGGTCTAATTGATGGAAACGTGATGTTTTATGGCACACGTGCCTTTTAAATGGGCTATAAAAAATAAGTTCAAAATAAAGAATACATTAAATATGCCAATAATGTCGTTGGCACTCACACAAATCAACAAATTAAGTATAAATTACCAAATAACCCAAAAACGTCCAATATCAACCATATATTAATACGCCACTGAAAATGTTTGTGTACTTTGTTGGCGGCCACGTATTGAAACAATTATTATATTTCTCTTACACTTACTTAATAATGGAAAATTTCTTCAAAAACATTTATAGAACCGTTTTTAGTGATAACGCTTTGTACATTATATTTTATTCAAAGTACATATTTATTTTTAATTTACAAATACGCACAAACATTTTTCAATTATTATATTGTTTTGTTTATTTAAAATCGAATAAAAAAAAAAAAAAAATGTTGGTCTCGTGTTTTTGATAGTGAAAAATACGTGATTAATAATGATGGTTTTATTAGCTGATATCGTTTGGATTATGATGCACGATTATATTTAACCCTTTAATGACAAATATTTTCTTTTTTCGAATTTTTTAAATATTTTTTGTTGTTTTCCATTTGACATGTAATGCTTACAAGTACAACGCGTATATAATATTCGAACCTTAAATGCCGTAATTCTGCCGTTACATATAAGGGAGCTGTCATACGTATATAAGTCTCCTAAAGATACACTATAGAGATATAGAAGTTTTGAATCGTCATTAACTCGTAATGAACCAATCAGAACGTTTTTATATAGCCCCTTGTGAATTTTTCACATTTCCTACCACTTACGCAGTATGAAATTAGTAATTTCTAATTACATACTAGTTATTTGTTTTGATTTTGCTACGATTTCTATGTATACATTCCTTATATTCAGGTTAATTGTCTGGTAATTTGCAAAACATACTTTCGAAATCAACATTAATTACTCCAACTCAACTTCTGCTTCTGCGTCTGACCCTAACATCAATTATAACGATCGTTTTGCCAATAGAAAATTGAAAACAATTATATTTTCCATGAACTATGTGTTAAATTTCATAATTGTTATCTAAGCGTAAATTGTTTCAAATAATAACAAATAATATCTGTTCAACATACAATTTACAACCAACAAATAATCATATTTACAAATAGGTACCTACTTATTACAAAGATATCATTTTGCTTTATCAAAATCAGCATACACACATAATGGCAAAGCAAATATTTTAATTCGTCCGTACAATTATACGATTTACAATCATATTTTTCTTTTTGGTTTTAAATGAATTAAAAATAAATTAACTAAAATTACATGACTTCGGATTAAAAAAAAACAACTCTTCATATTTATTAAAAAAGAAACAAAAAAAAACAAGCTCCCAATTAGATTGGTACAGAACTTCATTTTTGCGACTATTAAATTCATAAACAAAGACAAATAATAATGCCTCTAACCTTATTTTATATTGTAATTAATTCAATTAATCGAAGAATATCATGAATTAAATTCAAAACCAATTTAGTTCAAAGAGAATTTAATTCTGCGTCCAACAGTGGAATCAATGATCAGTATCGATCTACTCAATCTTAAAATAGAGCAAAAAGAACAAGGAATTTGACTTTAAGTCGCCCAAATCTTCAAAACGCAACAGTTTGCAAAAAAACACGTAGAACTTTGAAAAGCCCCAAATAAACCGTTTTTTTTTTTTTTTTCAATAACTGAGCTTTTCCGCGGTGAGCTCCGAAACAAACATTAAACATTATTAAAAATGAAGTAAAAAAAAAAAAAATATTAATAATTAAAAACTATTCATTTGATTGTTGTGTACGATATTTTTGTTAAGTCGGAACAACTTTACAAAATGCAATTAAGAACATTTTCACTTCACTATTCGAATAAGATTGTGTCTTTCATTTTTTTTTTCTTTTCTGTAATGCTGACGTTACTAGATAAATAGCTTTTGCCTTGTAAGTAGTAAAATTTATAGTTTATGTTTAAGCAAAAGCAACAACGTCCGAGTAGAAAAGAAAAAAAAAATTGTTGAAAAATTAATTGACGCACATAAATGTGATAAATCAAACTGGTTTAGCAGAAAATTTTACGTGTGCAATGCCGGTATTAATGTTGATGAAGAAAAACTTTATTATTTTAGAAGTCATGCTTTTAAACAGATGAGAACAATTCCAAATTTAATGTAATAATTTTCTTCTTCTTGGTTTTTTTTTCTTCTTCTTCTGTGCCAGTAAATTTTCTTTATTAACATCCCGCATTCTAAAGCGAGTTGGTTGGCATACTATTTATGAATTTTATTAAACGCGTACAAAGTAATATTTATTTTATAATTTTTATTTTTATTAACTACTTATTATGTGCTTCTTCAATATCGAATTTCAGAATTTTTAATACCATCATAAAAATACATATTTGCAAAATAAATATTTATATTGATTAAATGGGCTCGAAAATATTAGTAAATATTAATCTTTCGTATTGAGTTGAGCGGCACATTCAAATTATCTATTAAACAAAAAAAAAAAACAAAAAAAAAATGAAACATTTGAAATAATTGTTGATGCATTCAATAAATGATCATGTTTATATCACGACTGAATGCGAATTAAAAAAAAAAATTGTTCATAAATCATTTCTTTTTGTTCTTCTTTTACTTGTAAAAACACTTTACAATCTAAAGAAGTTATTTTGAGGTTTTTGATTGTACAAAAAAAGTATGTCTCGCTCTTTTAGTTAGTAGCGTGTTAAAAGTTTGTTGTCAATTTTATTAAGAAAATATGCGGAAATTGTGTTATGGGAATTTTATGGGAATTTTTTTTTTCAAATAAAATTGACACGCGCTAATCGGCCAAATTGATTGGTTATAAACATAAATAGAAAATACTAAGAAAAAATGTATATATTTTTAGAATTCTACTAAATTTTTAAGGTAATTTCATTTGGAAAGAATTCCTTAAATAAACCGGTTAGTCATGTGACTAACGAACCGCATGGTAAATTATATCACACAATTATTTGTAATTTACGAAATAATTTATTTCATTGTTGAAATTCATTTGCAAATGTGATAAATGTTTAAACGGTTACCTTATAAACATAACAGACGACATCGTTTAAACAAAATTCAATGATATTTCCTATATTTAAATCCAAATCGTCTTAATAAAATATTTATTTTATGTAACTCTATGCAATACCAAGAAATTATTTCAATTATTTATAAAATATATACCGACACCGAGTTAGTTATAAATTGTGTATATTTTAATTATTTCTAATTCTTTTCATTTATAGAATCATCCCGAATAAATCAATAATATTTTAACAAATACGTTTGCAATTTATAATTAAATAAATATAAATTCAATATCCTTGACTTCGCTTGTGATCAGAAGAGAAGAAGAAAAAAAAAATTATCGACGCAAATAAGTTTTTTCGTATTCGATTTAGTTTTTTATTATATTTTTTTAATTAATTTAAATTAATTTTCGTAAAGTAAGTTTTGTAACTTATAATAAAATATTTATAAACGGAGTTTCATCGCATTATCATGTAAGAATGTTTGCATCAGAAAAATGCTAATCTGATTAGAGTAACACGCTTTTCATTTTGATAAAAAAAAATATATTTTAAAATTATCGTTTGTAAACGCATAACAAATAAAGATTGATGTAGTTATAAATAAAATAAAATTTGCTCAACAATTTTTGTTATATTTGTCACATGTGATTGTATTTGGTAAATAAATATATGTATATATAGAGACAACAGAGAATATGTTGTATGCCAAATAAATAAATGATTTTCAGTTTAACTTAAGTTGATTATTGTATTGTACCTTCAATTTACATTATATGATATTATTAGATATTTATTTTTTTTTAGAGAGAGAAAAAAAAAGTTTGTGTAATTTGAATACATATTTAATAAACTGGAATGTTTAATTATTTACATGTATAAGGCAACCGGTTTGGCAATTTACATTTGCCAAGCCGGCATTTGTTCTATTATTTGTACACTGTAAACAAAAAGTATTGTAAAAAAAAAATAAAAAAAAATATAGAATT
The DNA here is from genome assembly GCA_011634745.2 of Catotricha subobsoleta. Classification (NCBI taxonomy): domain Eukaryota; kingdom Metazoa; phylum Arthropoda; class Insecta; order Diptera; family Cecidomyiidae; genus Catotricha; species Catotricha subobsoleta. The sequence continues at coordinate 4,423 of JAABKK020050210.1, read as the reverse complement.
ATCCAGAACTAAATGAATATGGCCATGCGGGAAATCTTATAAATATTTAAATAATTATTTCATCAATTTTATTGCAATTTTTGCATAAATGATTTTGTAATATGTAATTTATCGATCATCGTCAACTTACATATACTAACACTACGTTTCCACTATCAACATTAATGTTGATCGTGATATAGCCAATCGTTGTAACCTTTGTAGTTGGAACGCAAACTGATAGTAATCGCTGTTAAATTTTCTATCATGATCGAAATATAAGCGTATAACCATTATAATAGTGAATATTTTTGACGGTTGTCATTGTCTTTTCGTACATTTCATTTTTTTCTATAAAAATAAAATGAAATTTGAATGAAAATATCAGATTTTTATGATGTTTTAAATAATTTTAGATTAAAATCGAAATTTAAGTGAATAAATTAAAAGGAATGGCACACGAATTTTTATTTAATTTCGTAAAAATGTTTATTGTTTTTAAATATTAGTAACGACATAAACGTCAAATGATGATAGTAATTAATATTTAAAAAAAAATAGTTAGAACGTACGTTGATTATCGATGCTGAATAATCATTATCACGATCAACATTAAAGTTGATAGTGACTTACTTAGAAGTCAAATATTCAAATAAATGAATTTTAGAACGTTTGCCTAAAGAAACGGTTTCATGTGACAGAGAAGAAGCAGAGCAGTTTCTTCACTTTTTTTTTACCTTGTAAAAATATGCCGGACCTTTTTAGTCTCTTATGTTCGAAGCTATCTCCTGGTTATACGTATTGGCTCTCAAACTAAATGCCATTAAGCTAGAATTCCCCTTTTACTTGATTTACCTAATATATGTATTATTGTATTACGTATACATACAATTAGATGTATTAGATGTTCGCAATAATGACCTTCAACCTATAATACCACTGTTAAGTATAGAACTATTTTGTTTTACTGTGTATATATTTTGTTTATATCTCATGCTTTTAGAATTCATTGTTCAGTAGACTTTTTATACATACAGTTTTAACAATGAACTTAATAGCAGTAATTTAGCACAAATATTATATGAATAAAAATAATATTATGTAATGTAAACTGTATTGCCGTACTGCCGTGCCGTACCCACAAAACAAAAAAAAAATCTATAATATTTTTATTTTTTTTAAATAGTTAGTCATTTCGCGCTCTTCCTCGCAATTTTGAAGTTCAAAATCATTTTTGTTTATTGTTTTTTTTTTTTTTTTGTGTGAGCAATTAAATTCAAAGTCATTTGATGAAATGAATGAATGTAAAAATAAACAGTCAATATTATAAAAAATATTATGCGATTGTGTATGAATTCGCGTTTAACTCTTAAGAAACCTGCAGTTTCGGCTTTGCAATTGAACAAAGAATTTGATAATAAAATAGAAAAAAAAAAAAAAAACAATCGTCCGCCTGTACAAATAAATTTGCTTCAGAATACGATTTTTCTTATCATTCAATGTACGTACCTTAATAGCGATAGCAACAAATTTCGTATCTAACATATCAATTAACACTCCTCTGTAATGTTTCACTTGCTAAGCGAATGTATGTTACATTAGTCATTTCATATATGTACAATTGAACAAGTGAGCGTGCTTTAACTTAGCACGTAATATCTTAATAGTCATGCGAGAAATATATTATATTTTGTTGTGTGACTTAAATATCGATGTTTTTTTTTATTTCTTTCCTTTTTTTTTTCTTTTTATTTGTTGTTACTTCTTTCGTTTTCCAAAATGATAAGTTTACAATTGTTATTTAAGTAATAAAAAAAATTAAAAAAAAAAAAAAGTTGTCAGTGCAAGTACATACTTACTTGCCATATACATCTCTTGAGAGTGTTGTCATGATCGCATGATAATGTAGTGTTTGTTATGTCCACTGATTAGTGATTAAATATACATTTTACACATATCGTCCCCAAAAAGATATCATATTTTCATAGAGTGCGATAATAATAATAGTAATAAATTCATGAAGCAAACATTGATCAAGTGTAAATATCATGTTTTGTTTATGATTATGAACTATTAATAAAGATTAAATGATAGAATATTATATAGAAAGATAGATATAGATAAGCCATAACATAAGCAATATAATCGTAAATCATTTTACTTAAATAATAGTAATTTTGTTTTGATGCTAATATTAATTTCCAACTAATATTGATAGTTTTTCATCCATAAATGGTATAATTATGTTAGTTAATGAATAGAGAGGAGTTTTGTTTTGTTTTTTTTTGTTTTCTTTATCTTTTTGTTCATTCTATAATGTATAAGATCTAGTTTATGATAGATTATATAGTTGTCGAGCGGAAATTTTATGAGTTTGCTAATAATTCGAGTAGTCATTTCCATATAGATAAGATTGAATTTCTAGTAAATTCTTTTGTTTATTTTAAAAGTATATTGAGGAAATCTTCAGTTGATTGTGGGGTTGAATGATGAAATGGCTAAGTTATAATCTGTAGAAAAAAAGAAGAAAAAAATTTGCTATTATTAGACGAATGGTTACTATGAAATGGTTAATCGTTAAGTATGATAGCCTATTTGTTTAATTGATTAAAAGAAAATTTATTTAAATTATGATATATGTATAAAGTATTTAACGTATATATTAATGAATTAAAAACTTATAGTAAACTTTCATTATAAATACAAATAATAAATTCGAAATTAAAATCAATTTATCAATTTTTAACTAAATGAAAAAGACACGAATTTATAAATCAAATTCTATGTTACTTTATACTGGACGCCGCATATAGAAACAAGTTACAATTTATATAAAACACCATAGACGCAGTACCAAACCAAGCACACACATATTCAATTCAATAATTCAACCTACATACAATCATTTTTATTTTATTTTTATTTATATTTTTTTTTTTTTTTTTTGCTTTATATTATATTATTATTCTGAATCGTTGAAGCAATAAATTTTTTCAAATCTATTTAGGAAAAAGTAGTATTATGCAATTTATACTTGGTATTCAACTATTCAGTTCAGTGTATGTATTACCTATCGCGAGCTATATCAGTATTCAGCAAGCGCAAATTGCAAATTGTCTGCTATTAAACGTCTCTCAACGTCGTTATATTAGATATAGAAGTGTAATAGTTCAAGGTATAACGTATAAGTTATACTTATATTCTATTGATAATATAATAGATAGATAGATGTTACGATAGAATATATTTTGTTGAAAAGTTAATACAGTATTATAGTTGAGGATTAAAAAAAAATATATATAAATAAAAAACGATTTAATAATAATAATAAAAGATACTGAACGAAAAAATATGAAAACAACAATAACTATACGTATACATACTAAGTACATTGTACAATAACAACCAGTCTTGTTAAAGTATTAAAATGCTCTTATCACATATTAATAAATTTTCGCGAATCTTCTCTTCGTACTATTATCATTAATTTTGATTTGCCTTTATTTTAAATTAGTATTTATAAGTAATAATGTGATGATAGGATCGAGTATAACTATTTAAAGGTGTATTCTATAGCATTATTATACATCTATGTAACAAAAACGAGCACAATTTATATTGGGTTCGTGTTTAATGAAATAATATTAAATCAATATAGAAAACAGATTATAATTCATTAATGAAGGTTTATAAAGTAGTGAAGCACCTACTTCAGTCTGCATTCAAAGTTGTTTGGAGCATAATACGTAATGGATTAAATTAAAGAAATAATTAAATAGGAAAAAAAAAAAAAAAACAATGTTCAAATGTACAAAACTCTAATTCAAGTTCAGTTTCGGAAGTTTTGACTTGAGCTTGAGCATAACTGGTTTTCGGCATGCAAACAATATTTGTTGTTGTTTTGAAGACTTTTTTTTTTTTTGAAAGAATTATTAGCTTGAGACAAAACTGATCAAGATAAGAATAGTTTTTTTTACTTATGAATTAGTTAATTAATTAAATATTTCACTTTTATCAATTCAAATTTTGATTTTACTTCATTTTTGAGAAATTCGGCCGAATTTTGAGAAAAATTAAGTATTTGTTTGGTAATTTTTTTTTTGTTTGGGCACTTTTGAAAATTGGGGAAAATTTGCCCGATTTTTTTCCCCGTTTTTTTTTTTTTTTTTAATAAACATGAAGTAAAATCAAAATTTGAATTGATAAAAGTGAAATATGTATTATACTTGTTTATCCAAATACTGTTAGGGTCCATTTCAGAGATCAGTCGGATATCCGAAATTTCGAAAAAATATTTTCTGATGTGAGGCCATCCGAGATGCTTAAAGTATATTTGAGGGCGTCTGATCCCCATATGATGTACAGGGAAAATATCGGCCTCCAAAAATAATATATAGCTCCCAAAGAAACCGAAACGATTGGATGAAATTTTTCATCATAATGG
>JAABKK020050199.1:0-11790 GCA_011634745.2 Catotricha subobsoleta | reverse complement strand
AGCATATAACAAAGCACAAATGTTTAAACAAATCAATCAAACAAATATCGCATCATTTACACTTTCTCTATCATCAAGATTTAATCATATTATTTTATATTACCTAGAAACTATGTTTACCAAACCCAAAATTAATTTACAAAACACTCAAACACGATAATATAAATGAAAATATTTATTAGAATGTAGTAAATATTCTTTGATCTAAATGTAATATTGATATAATACCAAAAATGATGGATTTACAAGATAAGAATATTTAACTAGTATAAGATATGACACGATTGAGACTGCGACCAGTAATTGTAGTAAATTATGGCAAATTCTTTAAGAGGAATAATTTAAATAAATATTTATTAAAACATTTTCAAGTGGTAGAGATTTTGTCTCTACCGTCTTGTCGATGAACAATATCCGTGCACTGAATCTGGAGAGACAAAAGTTGTTTTTTTTTTCTCTTCAAAAAACTAAAATTTTAGTTTTATAGGAAGAAATTAGTCTTTCTCATCAATGATTCTATTCTTTAAGTTAAAATTTACGTCCGTTGACATCCATCGCTGCATTTCTTTAGATATCGTAAGAGTTTTCTATTTCATACAAAAACTCAATTTCAATATGTAAAACATGTTAGTATGATTTGAGGAGAATAAAGAAATTTGTAATCTTTTGGTAAAAATCAATAGAATCTATAAAAATATATTTGAGGAGGAGGACGTATCTATAAAACTAAATATAATATATTGAGAGAAAATATTTAATATGCTGTAATATTGACATGAATATAAGAATTTCTATTGCTTTGATGGTCATTAGTTTATGACTATAATATGTAATATAATACATGTTTCATATTTGGCATGCTTTGATTCAGTATCCAAGTTTTATTATTAATTAAATAATGAAATGTCTATAATATTGAGATCATAATCCCAATTTTGTAAATATCTATATTTGAAGAAAGGTAATACCAAAGAATATGTACTATAGAACAGAAATATGTCAAAAATATGTCAGCAAGTTTTACTAACGCATGATGATGAGAGCGAGTGAGAGAAAGATAAAAATATATAGAAATGACAGCAGTTTAAGTGAAAAACACTTAAACTTTTGGCAGAATTTTTTTGTATGAAAATAAATTATTTTTCCTTTCTATAGTACATATTCTTTGGTAATACATTAAATATATTAATTACCTATGAAAGGTATTGGCTCTATTCCATTTTTAAGAATTATCGTTGTGCTTGTAATTGGACCAAAAAATTTAAATAATTTAAAAATGGTTTTTAAATACAAAACTTCAAATCGGAGACTAAAAAAGTCGATTATACATCTGAGAAAATTTTAGTTTGCAAAAAATTATTGAATCGAATAAGTTCATTAAAACAATATTCTCATAATATCAAATACAACAATTTGTTTATAAAAGTAAAAACTTATTAATTTTCTTAAACATTTCAAACATTTTTTTTTTTAGAAAAAAAGATGTTGAATTTAAAAAAAAAAATAAGCAAACAAATATAATAATAAATATATTATGCCTATACCTCAGCTCCCATTCCGATATTTTCTTGTTGTTAATAAACAACACCAATTTAATCATAGTAATTTTATTACTTAATTTTATACATTGTCGCACCTAATTTAATGAAACAACTAGCTGACGAGAATAAACTTTTCGCCTTTTCTCACTCCACCGAGAGCAAAAGGAAAAAAAATCTATTTTCTTATTATAACTTTTGTTTTGTATTTGTATCCCAAATATATGTATTATATGTATGTATAGCTATACAAATTGTTCGTAGCTCTTCATAGATATATAATATATATATATATCATATGATGTGAATGTGGACTGCATATAGTTGATTATTATTATTATTTTTTTTCCTGGGTTGTTTTCGGTAAAAGTATATTTAATGTTAGCCATATAATAATAAATTCGTATAACACATGCACCAACAGCAACATCACATACCTAATATACATATCCATAATTTGTCCTTTCTCTCATTAGCCTCGACACAACACAATATATTCTATATTTTCACATAGCCTCTAGTATTATAAAATATTTAAGAAGCTTAATTCTGAAGGACGTTATCACAAATTATGTTTACGTCGGTGTTGGCATTGTAACAAAATTACGACAGGATACATCGCAGTATTATTTATTTTATATGATGTATTAAACTAGACAAATAAAATAAAATTTGGACTAAAATAATATATTTAGAAAAGTTGGTATATTTTATATAATAGATTTAGGACATATGTACATAATCTTAGTAAATGTATAGTGGATTACGTGAATAAAATTTTAATACATTTAATAGGCGAACGGTTTGTTATATTCATAATTGAATTTATTCCCAATCTAGTTTTGGTCAATTAATAATATCATGTGTTTTAAGATAATTTATGTTAAAGGAATAGGATTTATGTTAATAGAGATTAGATTAATCATAAAATAAATACAAGTTGAGAATTTCAAAATGAAAAGAGCATTAAAATTTATTTCAATAAAAGATTTTATGCGGAACCAACCATATTTAAATTTGACTGTGCCTTGAAGATAATGAAATAATAATTATATGTTTTTGCCTGTTTAAAGTTTGGGTATGTCGTTTTTATTTGATTATAATTTGATTGGGGTTTTATTTATGAATAGAATCTACAATATCGGATGAAAACTAAACTTAAACTTACAATTGCAATCTTCAATATGTGAATTAAATTTGTAACATGTATGAGCTAGAGGTATTTTTATATACCAAAGTAAATAATAAAAGTTTCAATATGATAGGCAATCACATAAATAGATCTGCCAATGGTAGCGTAAAGCCTTTAAATATAGTTCAATTTCGTAGAAAAATTAATGCCGTTAGCTATTTTTTGATAGATACGTTTAAGACACTATCCGAATGAAAGAAAGTGCATAGAATTTCTTATTTCTGTGACATTTTTTGTAAAAAAAAATTTGAAAGCTTTTCTTACAGTTCTTGCTGTCAAATTTAGAATATTATTTTTTTTACTGGATAAATGGTAAAACTCATGTTGCATAAGAAGAAATTTTTAAAGTTTCTAAGTAAAATATTTAAGTACGTTGGTATATATTTTTTTTTTGTCTTTTTTATATTTTTAAGAGTTTAGTTTTGACATCAGCTGATGTTTCTAAACTTTTTAAATAAAACATAGGTATATGCATGCGATTACTTTAACCACATAGTGCAAACAATAGCATATATGTAAAATTCTATAAAAAGTTGTCGCAAACTTTGTTAATGACAGTACTTAATGAAAATTCCATTTTCAGTTTAATTTATAAATTAGCAATTCTTTTGAAGAACGATCTTATTCCAAACTCTGTCGTTTCATTTAACATATATTTACATAAAAAAGCAAAGCATTTTCTTTTCGTTTATATCCTGTAAGTTGTTCACCTCACAGACTTAAATGTAATCAATTTGAGAATCATTTCAATCCCATATTTTACTTTAATATTGTAATAACAATTATTATTTGGAAATAAATAAATATTCTTATTCAACGTTAAGTTAGAGTGGTCTAATATCGTTTGAATATTCAGATTAAAGAAGTTATGTAAAATAAGTTTGCAAGTAAATTTGAAACAACCATTTAGAACCATTACATTAATCCATAATTTTATAATAATCAAGAGGGGAAATGTGCATCTTCAAGTTTGATAGAAAACGTATCTTATTCATTTCAAAAAAAATCTTAATAAAAATATTTTTTGACTCAAATATTGGTCTTGAGCCATTTTAGCACTAACATCATACACATCTCCTAAAATCTAAAATAAATTAAAGTTCATATTTTTCGAAAATTGTTTTTTTTTTTATACCACCCTAGTATAAGTATGATACAAGTATGAACCACAATTACATTCCCCAAATAAAAAAAAAAAAATCATATTTCGCTCATGTAATAAATCGCTTTAATGCCATATAAAATATAAGGAATAAGTACTTACAAATCTGATATCAGTTGAGGTAAAAAAAATCGATTTTTTATGTTATTAACACATTTAAATTATTACAGTCAATACGTTTCTTTCGTATGCTACACATTAAATATAATTTATATTTATCGCTGAAATGTTCAAGTTATATGGAATGAATGAACGGTCGATGTAATGTGCAGAGTAGTGGCTACACATTATACACAACGATATTTATGGAAAAAGAAAAAAAAATTGCAAAGAAATGTTATATTTATTATTGTATGATGGAATGGAAGTGTATGACTGAGCAATAGAATAGATTAGATGAGTTATATTTGTATAATATATCAAAATCGAATTTCTTCATATTTCCCACTATAGGCGATCTACTTTCTTCCTTTTTTTTATTTATTTCCCCGGCTGTTTAAGTTAATATATTGCATAACAAGATTTTACATGTAGAAAACATTTTCGTTTTCATTTCACATATTCAAGTTTATCGTATCTTCTCTGATATGTACAAAAACGAAATATTATTTTATAATATAGAAAATGATATATAACGTAAAGCTTGTGCCTACAAAGAGTAAACAACGTGAATTGAATGTTTAATGGATAAGAAAACATCTAAGATTAAAGCTTTAATAAAGAATACATAAAACGAATACGTACAGGGTTTCTTGCAGACGCAATGCATTGATGTTATAAAGAATATATTTCTTATTCAATATTGTACTTCTTTAAATTTAGGCTCATTCAGTTTTCATGTCCTTCATCGCAATGAGTTTTGTCAGCAGAATTGTTAAATTTCCTATAATGCATTTTCTTAAAAATGAAGAGAAAAAATAAAAATTTATGTCGTTTTTTTTTTGTTTATATTGACAAAATACGTAACAAACAGTAATGTAATAAAGTAAATTCTAAAATAAACTGAATTTTATCATTGCCGATATACAGTGAGTATAAAACGTGTTTCCATTTTCTATTCATAGGAGGAAGCATTCAAGCACAAGAAAGATACAAGGCCTGTATTGGATGTGTTGTAGGCTTCATAAACTGCATTTCCCTTTCTTTTAAAGTAAGTACTTATATTATAACATTTACCCTTTTTATACACTTATTTAACCAAAATAAAAAGAAAAAAAAAACGAAGACGATGACAACGAGAGATATAGAACAAGAAAAAAAATCTACGTGAGCTGCATGCAATTCCTCTTTTTAGACATTCACATTGAATCTACTATAGGTATAGATAACGATAAAATGCTTTGCAGAAGGAAAGAAAAAAATGAAAATCTTTTATGGAGCAAAAAAAAAAACAGAAATGAACACAAGAAAAAAGAGAAGCTAAAAATACTCTGTCGGCATAACTAAGGATGTATAAACTGCTATTAAATTTTATCTTTTGTTTGATTATATTATAACAATGAGAGTTGAGCTTGAGACTAAAAGTCAGACAATTTTTTTTTTGTTTTTTTGTATGCTTATTGTTTTTACTGCTAGAGTTTAATGGTGTATGATTAGAATTAGCAATTTTGAAAAAAGTAAATTGTTAGATACTTAAATAAAGTCTTGATTATCAGTAATGAATGTAAATGAATTTAGTACTCTTTTCAATAACAATTGAATTATTATTTCTCTACATTGCCATAATATCAATTAAGGATTAGGGAGTATATTTCATTGGTCAATATTGAGCTTCTTTATTTTAATTTAATTTTGGGGATGTAAAGATTAAGTTAAATAATAAATGATAATTTAACAATATTCTGTCGATTTATAATTCACAGATAGGATATTTACTATGTATATGCCGAGTTACTATCCAATCTAATAATTAAATTATTATGAACATTGGGTGGGTTTAGTTAAATAAAATAACAATCAATCTGGCGCCACTAATATTACAACTTGGCACTTTTCTAGTTCACAACACATTTTTTTTGTCACAATATTTCTATTTATATATTATATATGCGTTAGGCATCTAGGCATTGGCATCAAATAAACATTCTATAATAGCATAGGCACCTCTTATACAAAATATCATTGGAAACACGTCGGTACGGATATATTCAAGTCACGCAACCGAAACTATAGCTCACAGAACAACAACAACAACAACAACAAAATAAGATTCAACGGCGGGTGGTTCAATGTTAAACACCAAAACGGAAATTTTGATTTATATGCTCAAAGTAAAAAAAAGCATACGCACAAAGTACACCAACAAAACACTTTCATACTCATCTATATTATTGCATAACATATATTATTATATAATATAACTCTTAGATTATTGTGGATGGTATCGAAATCGAAAATACCAAAAACAAAAAATTTACATATAAATACCCGAAGACGGCATTTTATTGCTTACAATATTATTATTTTGTGAGAAAACAGAGCTTTTGGGTATACCAGAATATGTGAATAAAGTCATATATAAGTATTGAAGAGTGTTATAAACCATACGCAGCGCGTGAAACCTTTCTTTCTCTTCTTACTTACTTTATATTTTGTTGGTTTTGTTGTGCGGCAAACAAATATGAGGGTATGAGATGCATATTATTTTATATACCGGTACGCAATAATGTAATAATGTAATAACTTACGATGTATATGTAGAAGAATACGAATATTAGAATTTAGATTGTGGACGCATATGTAGAGATTGCTTTTTGCCAACACCAAAGACGATATATCTCTTTTAGAATTTGAATTTTCTTTATTTTTGTTTGTATTTTATTTTCGTTTTTAAATTAAGCCAGTCAATAACGAACAATAATATAATTTTATAAACAGTGCACAGCACAGCAGATTTTTCCGTTCAAAAAAAAAAAAGGAAAGTGTTAGGAGAGATACACGAGAAAAGCTATGAAATTTTATGATTCGGATATAAAAACGAAAAATATTTGTACAAAGATACAAAACAGCATATGTTTGAGTAAACTATATTTATTAGTTCACTTTTATTATAATCTTATAATGCTATAAAAGCTATAAGTCTTTTAAATGATTTTATTGAATTGCAAACTTTCTATCCAACGGTGATGAATTTCAAAATTCATAAAAGGATCAACATAAAAATTTCTGAATATAAATATGGCATAACTTTATTTGATAAGCATTATAAGAACAGAATTGGAATATATTTTCATAGGTTTTTCGTGTAGGTGTTTCACTGCGTACAATATCGCAATGGAATTGTCCAATTAAATAAAAATAAATACTATGAAAAAGTCACATAAAAAAAACTGTCGAAAAATATATATATATATTTAGTCCCGAAACGTACGTAAATCAATAAAGCCCAATCAATACGTAACTTTATCTTATCATCACTCCAAAAGCTAACTAAGAAACCATTTTCGCTTTAGCCACAAAAAGAAGTCTCATAAATTTGCTTTCTTTCTTATATCCATAAAATAAATATATAAAAAAAAAAAAAAATAGAAGAAAATAATAATATCGAACTTCAGCAAAAATATAATAATAAGGCTTTTTATGTTGAATTTATATATGCAGTTTAGTTTCTTCACTAAGTTATAAGCGAATGTTGTATAAGTACTTTCGATATTATGTTATTTGGGTTAAAAATGGGAAAGAAAAACTTTTTGCCATCATGTATCGGTAGGTGCCGTGTCGCGGAACATGTTATCTACTTCCTTGATCGTAAATTTTATATATAAATGTGCCATTCGTTAAGATGTCCCTTGTCAACAATTTGTCTTAAAAACTCGATAATAATTTTCTTTTTATGTATATATTATTAAGTATGTTAGGTATCTTTAATATAAAATATATTTTACCTTTAGAAACGTGTTGTTTTCGGTTTAAGCATTTTTGATGTCGGTACATTTGAAGTCTAAAATGTTTTATTATTGTAAATATACTCGATATCGATTGAATAATAAATAATATAGAAAGGAGAACCGTTGAAACACTGAAAATTCATATTTAATTTTATGGTCGTTGTGAGAGTGGTGGCAGCGGTTGATATGAATTGTTCTAATTTTATTTTTATTTATTTTTTTTTTGTGCTTTTTTGTACTCATTAATCGTCTGGAATATTTATGTTGCGGTTCGAAATCATAATTTATAAAATTATACAAGAACTGCTACAGATACCAATTTAATGGTTATACAGATTTCGTGTTTTCTACCTTTTTTAATTAAAAAATATACTTACACACCTTTCATTCTGAGTGGTTCTATTTAAGAAAATTTTACTCAAATATCGTTATGTTAATAGACATATACCTATGCCTACCACAACCTATAAAATGCGTGAGCTGATATAAATGAACCCTTTAACATTAAATAATTGTTGTTTTAAGAGGATTTACACGTACTCAGTATATTCTAATAACTAAATAGTATACATAACACACAATAATGACGATGTTTTGAATAAGTAGGAGAAGATGAAAAGATTTTTTTTAGCTCATCTGATAAACGGTCAGTTAATAGAGCAACTATATAAATCTGCAGGTAAACACAAAAATATCTTTCAAATTGCACATTAGAGTTTGCAATGTAGATTATATGCCAAATGTATGTTCTTCTTTATACGTTACACATTGATTTCGCACAGATTTCCCTATTAATTCTTCGATTTATACAAAAACTAAAGGTTCAACAGACTTATCCATTTTATAGATATAAAGTTTTTCGGTATATTCTGTTTATACATATTTTCGACCTAAAACACACTTTTGTGATTCATCTTTTGTATAACTTGTACACACTTTTTCAATTAAATAATATAAAAATAGCTGAATAATTTATTTTAAAAAAGTTCAGATATGTATAATGAAAAGCTACTTTAAAGCAATTATCTATCTGTGAAATAGGAATATTTATTCTTATTTAGTTACACATTATTTTGATCTCTTATGCTTACTGTTTACCCCGTTCAACATTTATAATTACCTATATCACATAAAAATAATTTTATGAAAAACTGTCGGCCGTTTTAACATGACATACTGCTGTTTTGTTGTTTATTTGCTTGCAAAATGTTCAAAACAAGTCAAGTTCTCTTAAACTTAAAACGATTCGAAATCAAAAAAGGAAAAAAAAAACAGAAAAAACTTTCTCGACAAACAACTTTTCTAATATGGTTTATGTAAGCACTCGTGTAATTTTAAACCATTAAAGAATGGTTTCTTTCTATATTTTTTTTCTTTCTCTTTTATGCTCCATATTATTACAGCTATGAATAAATATTATAAATATATTCTAGAACCGAATATATAAAACTTCAAATAGTACTTACTTACCTGCTGCTGTAAAAGAAAAAATGGTAAGCAGAAAAGTTTTTTTCTCGCTTTAGTCTCAACTTGATTTCGCTTATGGTTTTAACATTATTTTTTTCTAACTTGAATAAAAAAAAAAATGTTTTATATAGTTGTTATATTAGTTAGCATAGGCGATGTCTGAAATTTTTGCTATTCGATTCTTTTTTTTTTTTTGTATTTAGTTAAAAGCCAGTTACCTTTCAATCCTAATTCATATAGAACAGTAAACACGATATGAACATTGAACATATAAATACGCCGTTGGGATGCCATTTTAAGCATTCAATACCAGAAAACACAATAATTGAAGAAAGATGTGGCTTTTTTATTTCTATATTGTATATATTAAACCAGAGAAGAGGCTTATTAGGTATATATGACTTTATATACGGAGACATGAAAATGGATCATCATCAGTTTTTCCAATACTAGACTTAACTTAATAATGGACGAATTGTTCATTTTCTTATATAAAAGAACTTTCTTATTTTGAGTTAATCATATTATTGAAGATTTCGTATAAAACAGATACGAAGAAGCTAAGACAGATGTTACACATAATAGATACATGTGGTTATTGCTATGTAGAGATGATAATCTTGGCATTAAATAAAAAAAAAGAAGCATTTGAACAAAAAAAAAAGAAACTAAAAAGGTGTATTTGGGCACTTTCAATATAATTTGTTATTCTTATGATATTAATCTTGCTAACCATTTCAAGATCACGTTCACTTTTTCTTGACCTATAAATCCTATATACTTATATACGACATATGTTTCTGAAAATTCAACAATTACGAAAATATTTTCTGTAACAGTTGATAACGATTCCGCATTGGAATATAGGATATAGGAATTGAATTAAATAATTGTGTAGTTAAGTGACAGGTTAATTGGCCGAGTTAAGTTAGCCGATGCCAAATTGGCCGATAGCAAAATTGGCCGAATAAATTCCCCGATTGTAAAATCACATTCCTCAAAAGTTTATTAACAGCAGAAAACGAATTCTATATACATCGACTTAGCTACTAAGTACCTATGAATCGTATATTCATACATGTCTTCGTATAGAACGGTTGTGGTGGCGCTGTTCAGTGTTCATGTAATAGACATCACGCACAAAATTTGCTCATGACAGTGTTTACTGACTACATTTAAATGGAAAATAAAAGAAAATGTGTTGAAAAAAGGAAAGCAAATTATGGCAAAACTAATTATTTATTGTTTCTTAACTGATGAGAAAAAAATTGAGGCAAAATTACAGCTGTATAATACTTTAATAGAATAATGAGTAATTCTTGTCATAGAATTTCGAAGTATATATTACTTATGCTTATGCTACGATTCCACCATTCTGCCATCTAGACTCATTTCACTCTTTTCTTAGTTCCCCCGCTAGGGCTCAGCAGATAAGTAATTCTACAATACAATTTCACTAATTATTTCCAAAGTTCTCAAAATCATCCAAAAAAAATAATCATAATTAACGATTATTTTAATTATAATCAATTCAATTCAATTCAATTTATTCATTTAAGTATTTTGTTTAACCTATTACATTTTGTGAGATACAATTATACATTTTTTTCAGCAACTGACATTATATTATTATTAGTAACATATTTAAATTTATGTAAAATTTTTGATATTATTAAAGGAAAATGACTGAATATTAAAAACCTTTATGTGAAGCAAAAAATTAAAAAAAGAAAAAGTGTTTTTATAAAACTTATTTAATTATAATCCAAATATAAAAATCATGTAATGTAAATGATGATTCCGACATTGTGAGGCCATATCATATTAGTTCAAATTAATATTTCAATACCTAGCTTGAATTTGTGAAATTATACATTCATTATTGTATCATACCACCGTACAGGCTTGAGATTCTGTAATAATAAAAAAATCGCGATTTATCCAAGAGAAAAAACATTATTATTTGTATGAAGTTTTTGTATTTTCATTTAATTAAACATAAATCAGAAGAGTTAACCAATTTTCAGTGTGGCCGATTAGGCGTGAACAAAATGTCGCATTCTGCACATAAGAATTTGTGATTAACAACTCTTCGGCCGGACTATAACCGTATACATGTGGTTGAGCAAATAAATCTATATAAAAATTGTTCATACATATATAATTTTTTTTTAGATTACTGAAACGCTATCACGCTTGTGCAGTGATTAGAACCGGGTTTGAACCCGACCCCAAACCCTTTTAATTACATTTTAAGACAACCGAACCTGAACCCGAACATTTATATATTAAGTTCTGTAAAAAGGTTTTGCAATATATTTTTAGACGTAAAAATTAAGAACATTTCAACGTCGAACATAGATTTCATTTGAGCGAGCTTCATTCCAATTATGTATTGAAATTAAGTAAGGGGCTGTTCACAAAGTATGTCACGCTCTTTAGGTTAGGGGGGGTTCGGTAAATCGTGACAAAACGTGACAAGAAATTGCCCGGGGGGGGGGTGTATGTGGCCGAACGTGACATACAAAAAAAATTATGCATTTA
>JAABKK020050189.1:0-11791 GCA_011634745.2 Catotricha subobsoleta | reverse complement strand
GTTTTTATCCAATCCCTGAGGACCTTTTTTTTGCATTCACGTTTTATTTATTTATCCAAAAATTTGTACAAAAAAGTCGTATAAAACCGTTAAAAAGTCGTTAAAAAGTCGTAGTTTTGAAATTTTTGAAATCCGTAGACACCCTGTAAATAACTCCTGCAACATATATATTTATATATATGGACATTAAACATACATTTTTTTTTTGCTAACGCCCATATGATTTTATTAAAATTAAGTAATTAAAAAAAAGTGAACCAAGAAAAATGGTTTTATCATTTTTTGAATTTAAAATTTTATCATATCTTTTTGGTTAATTAGTATTTCTGGTTGTTTGTTTATTTTATTCACAATAGCATTCATCATATAAGCAATTTTCATGACACAGCAAAATTCAATATAAAAAACGTTTGCTATAAATAATACCATTAAAAAATTTGAATTCAAACTAAATGATTAAATTATATCTTTATTAATAATTCTATATATTAACATAAATTCGCTTGGAAAGAAGCAAGTAGCTACGAGCCAATTCATTTTCTTGACATTTTATTATCATTTCTTTGAAAGAGATTTATAATATTATAAGCATCATCGCTATGTTTTAATGTACGATCTCTTATCTATCGCATATTTTATTATTTTATTTTATTTGTTCGATTTCGAAATATTCCATTTAAAATGAATGACCTAAGTTACTGACTGTATATCGGTTTCGTATTTACTGTACTGTGCCTTTCTTACGTCTTTTACGTATACAACCCAATATTCATGTATTCAAGATTTCAACATGATTTTCGACAGTTCCAGCATGATTTAATCAAAGTTACTAACGTGTCACGTTATAAGTATGTACTTACATTGCATTCAAAAAAAAAATTCCGTTATACAAAGTAAAAAGATTATTGCTTGAAGTTGAAACACGTGGTTTTTGTTTATATAAATTTACTGAGATATAAAATAGAAAACTATCGTTACTGAAGTGAAAAGAATAGAGAAGTATAGATGATTTAATATATTTTTAGTCTGTTTGTAAAATTCCATAAGGAATATTCATAGATGAGAACTAATCGGTTTCAGAATTCTCAGTAAAAATTTTATTGTTGTTGTTTTTTTTGTTATTGTTTTTGAAATACCTCTCAATGTTATTTGGCTGATCTATCTGTTTCGGATCAAAACATATAAATTTATTTACAGGAAACAATTAATACATACATTTTGTGACAAGTTTAATTTCAATTATCAATGTCACAAAGAGTATCGAGATTGTATGAATGTTTTTTAAAACGCTTCAAATTCTAGTTTAATAAATTGAATCTCACCGGCTTAATTATTTATAGTTTTAACACAAATATTCTCTCAAATTTATGAAGAAGTGCCTCTTAAAAAAAGAAGAACTCATTACTAAGCAAATAATTTCATATTGCAGTGGTCGAGCACTTTTTTTTTTCGATATCGCAATTCACATCCAAAGCATACAAAAGCGATAAAGTTGATATATTTTATTGTGATGCGTCTCTTTTTCTTTTTGTAGTTTTTATTTTTTATTTTTTAGTAGTCGCCGAACTTATATCAATAACTAACACTGATGCCGCTTTTTCCATTCGGCGTGTTTTATGAATACGATCAAAATGCGATAAGAGATGGATTAAGAATATTATTTAAAACAAAAGATGAACTTAAATAATGTTTCTGTTGGTCATTAACTACTTACGTTTAAGGGATGTAGGTTCTTTCAAAATTATATTGTGACGTTTCTAGGTTGGACGACAAACAAGTTTTAATTTATATTAAGATATATAGCCTTTACAGTACACATAGTACGAATGTTAAAATGATGAACGTTAATCAAGGCAATTGAGACTGCTGGATAAGATATAGTAGATAAACTCAAGTTATCCGCCAAAAATGATTTCTTTGTTCATGCTGATTATCATGAAAAATTCCATAAATTATTTTGTTTCCGTTAAGTAATTTAAATCAATTATATCGGCTTCAATTTTTGACATATATCTTACGTTTTGATCGGTGCATAATTTTGGCATATCAACCACGTGTTATATTTTTGGCATCTTAGTGCGACCCTGATATCAGTTTCACTAGCAGCATGTACTTATATTCTTTTGAAATATAAGTGTGATAGCATGTTTTTTTTTTAGCATATCGAATACATTTCTATATATTAAATAAATCGCACATTTTCGTCGATTATTACACATTTTTCATTACATATTAACTTATTTATAAATAAAATGTTGTGTTTAATTGTCATCTCATCGTGCGCGCATATCCCATATATAAAAAAAAGAATTCCACATATACGTTCGTATTATGTACAAGTACATACACATGTGTGAACTGATATAGAATTTTAATATTGAACATGAGCAGAAGTAGACGTTGGTATAGATAGATAACAATATCACGCTACGCAGCTCTCTGTTACCGGCAAAGTCGAATTGTCACGAGTTTCAATCGTTTTCTTACTAAAAAAAAAAAAAAAATCATATATATATTTTTTTTTTATTTATATTTTTATAACTACTCGCAAGTATGTTTAGCTTTTGCTTTGCTTATACACCTATGTGTAAATTTTATATTCTCAATTCTAAAGTGAAGTCTTATACTTAGAAAGAATTTTATATCTACAAATTACAATTGCCTATTAGTTAGTGTTTAAGAAAGAAGAAGACCTACACAACACCTCTAACAAATTTTGTTTTTCATCCAAAAAATCAACATTGTAGTTAAAAAATTGGATGAAAAAACCAATAAGGAAAATTTGTCACATGTACAAAAGTGTATTTATTGCATTGCAATTACATCTTCGTTGTGTTTAATAAGTTCAATGGTGATAAAAATTATTATAACTAAAAGTGTAAATAGAAAATACATGTGTTAATGCATGCGGTCGCGGCCAACAACGCAACAGTGTACAGACACAATTTATCTGTTTTCTTTTTTTTTTAATTATTATTTATAATTCTATCTCTTCTATTCAATTGCTACGTTGCCTGTACGGAAGGGAGCTAGCTGTATAAATAGTGCATACATATTGAAGATATAAACCAACAATATAACAAGAGTAAAAATAATTTAAAAAAAAATTGAATTAAATTAATTCGCATTCAAATATATAGAAATAATTAAATAATTTAATTATATTATACATAATATTGTCGGGATTTTCGTATTAAAATTGTTGAGTGTATGGTTGTTTTTTTTTTTGTATATTTATTTGAGTTGTGTGTGCGAGAGCCAACTTTTTATCTCTTTCTTACATTAGACACTAAATAAACTCATACCCGTTCATTCATTTATATAGAACTTATAGATAATTAATATACTACTTTTTTCTGTTAATAATGTGCTTTAAACTGGGATTAGTGGTCACAACCAGAACTTATTATCAGTTGAATATGATATTTTGTATTGTTAAATAGCGTTCACAATTTTATTCGACTACCACATTTGTGAATTTTTTTTTTAAAAAAAAGAAGAAAAGTATCAAATATAAAAATTTTGCTATAACTATTTGTTTAGTAATTTTTAGTATTGTATTGAATATCGTGCGGTTTGGTTTTAATTTTCAAGTTTGGTGCGCGTTTTTTTCTTAATATTATTTACTTAAGTGTATAAATATTTTAAAGCATCACTTACTACTTCCACATTATTATTATTATTAATAATAATAATAACAATATTTTATAAACTTGATTTTATTGGTTTTGGTTCGGTTTTACATAATCGCGCGCCCTTTCGACCGCGCAGATTTAAAACTAGATATAATCTCACTGCACGCGAGTTAAATAACACACTTCTTTTGTTCATTAAGAAGAATTCAACAAAATATTTTTCCAAAAATACACGTTATAAACTCCTGTGATAAAGATAGAAAATAACAAAATAAATTAATAAAAAAAAAGAAGCAAAACCTTTAAATTAAAATAAAATTAAAAAGAAACGAGGAATAGAGTGAGGAATATAAAAATTCATATAAAATACAATAAATACGTTAGTAGCGTATCGGCAATTACACCATTAACCTAACATTTTTTTTTTATAATTTGAAGCTAAAGCAAAATAAAATAGTAACAATTTTATTTTAAAGTAAATATAACACAGTGTTAAACTGAAGTTCTATGAGAACGCGACAATCATGAGAAATGTTTTGGTACAAAAGTGTTAGAAAAAAGTAACGATAAAGAAAAAAAATATTTTCTTTGATTACTTGACGGGAGCCAGAATTGAAGAATATATCTAATATTATATTCAAAACACCTTCAGCTACTAAAAATCATCATTCAAAATAATCGATTTTAGTGTGCAATTTAATCTGTGATTTTTTTTTAAAAAATTTTTTTTAGAAAAATTAGTGTAATTTATTTATATATTTTTTTAAAAATAGTAATTTTTATTTAATTTTTTAATTAATTGAAAAGTAAAATCCCAGTGTATGTGACGGGTTGTAAGTTTGCAACCACTTAAACAAATAACATAAAAAATAATATTTTCTGAACTTTTTCTATAATACAATTTAAAATACAAAAACGTAAACATGAGGATCACTGATGAAAATAGACATAGAAATGGTCATGTTCTTGTTTGGGATCAAACCGATTTACCGGCCGAAGATAAAAAACCAAAAAGTAAGAAACGTTTTTAATTATGCGCATTCTTTTTTTTTTTTTTAAATTAAATTATTTGACAGAGTCAAGTGTATTTGTCTAGTGATTTTATTAAAAAAATAAATAAAAATATTTCTTAGAACAAAAGAATACTTTGATTTTCTATACATTTGTAATCAATTTCGTGA
The DNA here is from genome assembly GCA_011634745.2 of Catotricha subobsoleta. Lineage (NCBI taxonomy): Eukaryota > Metazoa > Arthropoda > Insecta > Diptera > Cecidomyiidae > Catotricha > Catotricha subobsoleta. The sequence goes on along the minus strand of JAABKK020050189.1, from coordinate 6,975 downwards.
TCGATTCAATATCGCGATTCTAAAAGTTCGTGCTAATTTTTGTATGTAGAGGTCACCAATCGAAATATTATAATTCTACTTATTTATTTTGTCGTTAATGTAATGTAAACTATTTTCAATAAATAATCTGAATTCATTCTCAGTCATTTAATTTTTAATTCAAATGTATGCACTTGTTTTACAGTGTATTTTTTTTTTTTTTAATTATCATTATAGTTTTTATCTGTGAACGTACGCAATATTTTTTAAAGATAAAATTTATGAAATATCTAAGAAAAAATGCTGAAAATCAAAACATTCTCTGATGTATTTAGAAAAAAAAAAAACAAAATAAAAAAACCTCTCAGGCACAAGAAAACTTTTATTGAAAAATAAAACCAAAAAAATGTGTTAAATAAATTAAATTAATTTAAAACGTATGTATTTAATTAATAGTTCTTTTAAACCCGTAAATTGTCTTTTTGAAAAGCGCGCGTAGTTTACTAATCAATGCACAGCGCGCGTAAAAGGACTTTTCTGATGTTCATGATACCAACTTTCACTTAAAATGCATTAAATATTTGTTACAAATATACAAAAAACAAGCTAGTGGTAATAAAACAATTAATTCACATTTTCTTAATCTCTTTTTCTAAATTAATAAATGGATTATGGAAATTCAAACTTGACTAAGACATTATCATACACATAATGATAACTATTACTGTTTAGATACAAGATGTGATATATAAATGAATATACACATAATATTACGTGCGTAGAGTAACGTCAATGACAACGAAAACGTTAATAGTTACAATTTGTTTAAGAATAATAATAGTGACGTAATAAGTAACATGCAAATGTATATATACCTACTTACAATCTTTGAAATGGTTTAAGATTCATGATATACTTGATAGCATAAGAATGTCACAAAAAAAAAAAAATATTAATTAGCATTTTTTTAAAAAAATTTAAAAGGATAATCAGTTTTCTCATAATAAAAAAACCAAAAATTTATCAAATTAATTCGACACTGACTTTTGACATAAGATTAAATAAATTTACAAGACTCTTGAAAATTTTAAACGTTTTTATTGACTTTCTCATACAGTATACACTTTACACCCGTAGCGACTCAATAATTCTAGCTACTTCAATCGTGCTATCACGATACACCTACAACAAACTTCCTACGGCTACATTTTATGAATTTCAATTCTTTTTTTTTTTAATATATTTTCTTGTCAAATATATTTATTATTATATCCACGAGACGAATAAATAAAGATATGGGTTAAATTTAGTAATCACGTGATTATAAACCAGAAATATTTATACATTTTGCATACAACACAAATAAAATTTGTTTTGAATATTTTTTTTTTTTAGTTTTTTTTTGTAATTAAATTAAAATGGAAAAATAGATGAAGAGATAATTTTTTTTTTTTTTCATTCTGAGTAGAGTAATTGAAACAATTTTTAGTTAAGTGGATTTTGCTCTCACAGTGACTGAAGATTGAAATTCTTAAAATTCGGCGATAAAATAATTTCAGAATTAATGAAATTTTATGTGGTCTCGATTATTGTGACTGACCAGAGCAATTTTACTTTTGCTCTTTTGAACAAAAATCAAATTTGAATTTAAATTTATGAATAATTAAAATTATGTAGTTTGCCATTTAAATACGATCGCATTTATAACCTTGATGTAAATTATTATGAAACAAGAATTTGATATGTCTTAAGGTAATATTCAATTAAAAAAAATGTCATTTAAATGATTTTTCAAATGTAAATACATATCAATTTTTGATGAAAAATTCATTTCGATTTTTAAAATTTACATTCAGCTGAATTTCGGAGAATGTATTAAATTTGTCATTTAAATTGATAATGATAATCAATAAAGACATTGGCGAGCGAATTAAATGTCTGTAAGTCTGAGCACTAATTATTATTGTTGTTATTATTAATAATTGTAATATGTATAAATATCAATCAATATAAGCGATTAGCAATATATTCGGTATTTCTATTAAAAATGAGCAAAACACTTTTTACCTAAGTTTAAAGAAATTTTGAAAATAATAAAGTTTTTTTCTTTTTTCTTTTATGTGTTTCAAATACAATTACATATAGTACGTTATAAACTTGAATTTAAATAACTTTGAAAAAGGTATAAATACGTTTATAAAAAAAAACAAAAAAATTCAAATATAATTAACATATTTTTTAATTTTTGATGTATTTTAAGCACGTATTTCAAATACAAAAGATGGGAAACACATTTCTTATTTCAAATATAAATACTTGAGTTTTGAGAATTTTACAAATACAAATACAACAAAAAAAATACTCTCATCCCTGATTTCTACGAAGCTACAAATTAATAATCCATTCATTAATTTAAATTCTAACATGATGAGAAAATAAAATAAATCATTGGTTTCCGTTGAACGCTAAAATCATTTTCACTACAAAATATCAATTAATCAATAATCAATACTAAATTTAATCGTGGTATAAAAATGATTTCAATAAACTTACAATTATTTAAAAACAATTTTTTTTTTTTTTGTAAACATTTGCACGTTTCCAGAATTTACATTCGAATTTATTTTGACAAATAATATCTTTTTTGTATTAATTAATATGAAAGAAAAAACATTTATTAGTTTCGTTTTTTGTTGCTTAATTTAATAAATTAACTGATAATTATTTAAGTGCATGCATTTTTATTTAAATCTTTAGCTAAATTTGACCATGATGATAGTTTAAATATAGATTTTAAAATGACTTAAATTTCTAATAAAGCTTATAGTTGAAAATCTTGGATTGTTTAATTATTGCAATATCTATTTTTAAATTATTTTCACAATACGCCGTATTTATTTATAAACGAACACAACAAAAGTTTATATTTTACATTTACATTATTCAATTTGCATATATATTCATATTTCAAACGCAAGGTATGTAAGATGTAACTATAATGTACAATGAATGTTTACGGCGTAAATTTTACTTAGACATTTTGTTTCAACATATAATAGAATTTTTTTTTTCTTATTTTATTAACAATTATGATTATTATTTTATTTATAAATAATTGTGTGTAGTTTAATTTTGTGTTTTTTTTTTTTTTTCAAATATTTATCTTCTTTTTTCCAATACCATAATTGGGTAATGGAATATGCTAATATGCAAATTTGCACAAATTCTTAAATTATTGCGTCGAATAAATTAATGATTTAAGTTTTATTTATTTATTTTTACATTTTATTTGAATTTTAATATTATATCACTTTTTTTTTTTAAGTTTTACAAAATATTTATTTTAATTATTAGTTAGTTTAGTTAAAGTATGGGGGTTAAGAGAACATCATTTTATTTAGTGTTATTTTATTAATATTCAAATCAAAAATTAATACATTTCGTCGTAATTAGTAGAAACATTGATTTTCAATAGAAGATTGAAAACCCCGTATTTAATTTATCGACTTAAAAATCATATCGTATTTCCATTTCCATAACCCCTTCGTTTCTAATTAGCCCGGTTGACGTTTCTAAAAAACTCTATCAGATCTGGAACACATGAATAAAGTTACTAATACATATAATGATTATTATTAGTTTAATTGTAATTTGGTAATTTGGCAATTTAAACGAAACATAGAAATAACTTATAATTAAAAATATTGTGTATTCCTATCAGAAGTAATAGTTTATAAGCGGATTGAAGTTGCAGACTTGAAAACTTTCATCTTTAACGTTATCGACCAAATTCTTTCTGATCGTTGACTGTTCAATAATTCAATCTCTTTACTGGTAATATAAATATGTCACTTATCTGAATTGCAACGGTATCTGTTGCGCCCATTACCATCAACCGAATATCTCTCATTACAGTTTTTTTTTTATCTATTTGATTAGCAACCGTAATATCTAAAGTTACATATTTCCAAACTAGCAAATTTATTTGTCATTGCATTAAAATCAACCTGTTTTATTCTAATTAAACATTTTACAATAATACATTTGGTATTCCATTTATATCTTATCAATATTGTGTTACATTATTTCATGGTCACGTTCATTATAATTCTGTCAATATGTATTCGTTCAGTCAGTTGAACTATCAATTTAAAATTTGCAAGAATAAAACAATTACCCGTACTTGCACATAATTAATGAAATCACCGAATTAAAAATTCAATTGGTTTTTATTTTATACATATATATATTATATATATTTTCGTAATTTATTTATTGCAAATGATATCTAATTGAATATAATTTAATAAAAAGTGATGATGAAATTGGTTAAAGATATGAGGACATTGTTAATAATAGGGTAAATACTTTGAACAATCCAGACAAGCAAACAACATTGTAGCAAATAACAAACACACATCTATTATTATTTATATATTTTTTTTTTTTTGTTATCAATTATAGGTAATGAGTATTGTCAAAGCGCAAAGCGATGTAATTTTTTAGGACAAACAAGATAAAATACAATAATCGTATTATTAATTCAAGGTTAATAATTACGATGTAATTAAAATATAATAATAATATTAACACCGAATATTGAATGTTAGTAAGGTCACGTTATAAAGCTAACATTTTAACGAAGCAACCAAACTATTTAGCACCATTTCCAGACTAAAATTAATTGAAACAGAATTTTCATTAAAAGGATAATTAATTCAAAAACGAACCAATAATAATAGCTTTAATTTGAAATTATTAGTTTATCGTTATTATGGCTAAAAATATAAAATCATTATAATTATTTTTTATAATTTTTGTTTTATTAATTTATTCTGTTTACGAAAATGATAAAAAAAAATAAATAAATAAATATTGTGTGGTGTAAAATTTCTTTTAAGTCAAAAGAAATTCCGTAAAAAAAAAAGAAATAAAAGCTCTTACAACGATTCTATGACTGATGAGTCATCAATTACTTACCGTACTTAAAATTTAAAAAAAATAATTATAGAATTCGAAACGGGTTTTAATTAGCGATCTTTGTAAATGGCATTTTTGGATGCAATCGTAACATTTGTAGGTTTATATATTCCGCCTAGTTGTTTTATGCTTTCGATTTTGAAATGTTAGATTTGGTACAAAATGTGAAAAGGTAGAAAATCTGTGACACGTCATGTACTACGTTTATATTTTAAATGACTTTACACATTGTGGTTTTTGCATACAAGTGCCTAAGAATTTGGTGACAATTTAAATTCTATAAAATAAATTTGGACAATGTACTTAATAGTTTCGGGCGTGCGCGAATAATTTTATATTTATTTAAAGCTACATGATAACAAAAATCTCATTAAGAATCTAATACTAATCTATACTAATTAAAGGATATTCAATTAAATACCTACATATCTTTATGTCTAATCCGGCGCATGTAACTCACGTGATAACATTACCGTACAAACCACTTCAGTATTTTTAGTAGTTATTTAATTATACCATGCAATAAATTTTTTATGAATAATATCAATGTTGGGCATCGCTAATGTTGTCAAACTTTTGATCTTGATTAAAGAAAATTCACGTTCGACTCAAAACAAAAATACTTTGTGTTCAACCTAAAGGAACTAAAATTTATTAGGAATATAATAAAATTTATTACCGCGGTAGACGCACTTAAATTAATTTATTATTTATATGATGAATTTGTTGAAAATAGATTCTCGATTGATTTTATTAATGAAATTAACGTACTTCGAACACTTGACATAACAGCATTAGAGTAAAAACAGGATTTAACATAAAATGTAATAAGTACGTATTCGAATTGAAATTGATTCAATTTTCTAATACCGTTTTTCGAAAATTATCTCATATATGTATTGGGTTCAAGTTTTATCATTATTGTAATGCCATGGACAAAAGAAAAAATAAATATTTAAAAAAAAAACAAGTTGCCAATGGATTGGTACACGATTTCATTAAAAAAAGAAAAAAAAATCTACGTCTCTTGGTATATTGAACATCAAAAACCGACCACTCAATCCTGAGATCCAGTAAAAAATAAAATTAAAAAAAAACACTAAACGCTGTCCATCTACAAATTAAGTTCTATGTATTCTATTTATGCTAAAGCTAATATGTGCGCTTAATCACCATCACAAATAATAAACACAAACAATTTTATTTTAATTATAAATTTCTTTTAAGTCAACATTGAATTTAATTCGCAATTTGGAAACTCGTAATCAAATTGTTGTTCGTTTATCGCATTGTGCACATGGGTATAAATAGCCTAAATGTTTGATAAGAGATAGATTAAATTACAATTTACACATTATTTCATTACATTGGTGTGATTGTTTTTATTTTTTCTTGACAGAGCCATGATATTGCATAGGACACATATTCAAACCATAACGAGTTATTTTCGTTTCTTCTATTATAGATGAATTAGTTTTGAAAAGTTCGCTGTTTCAAATATTTTTATAGCCTACTTATGTCGAAGATATTCATTTCGATATTTAATTTTTGATTGAATATTTACAGGACAAGATTGTTTACGAATGCGTAGAATTCAAATATAAATTTTGATAAACCTGTGCGTTTTGTTTTTATTTGCTTACACTTTTTCGTTTTCATTGTTTCATTGTTATTTTAAAGCTATTTAAATTTGCTTGCTCTCATTATAAATTGTGGAACTGAATGTTCAGTTAATCCATTTAAAATTCTATGCTTTTCAATTTTTCACATTTAAAATTATGGACCTTAGCCGATCAAAGATGTAGCGACAGAATGCATTGTTTTTCCCTAGTACAAATTGTTAAGTTAGATCTGATGAATAATTTAATAAGAAGATAGAAATAGATATACGTCAACTATATATATTATACTTATACAGCCATTCCATACGAAACCGACCAAAAAGGAAAAATTCACATCGACCCTCTTCGATTTCAAAGATTTTATACTTTTTTGAAAGCTTATCAAAAATAAGCA